>JBBPLF010000355.1:0-31588 GCA_038089615.1 Aureoboletus auriporus
ATCTATGATGCCACGTCTTCCAATTTCAATGGAGCGCGATGGTGTCAATGTAGTATTTGTGCAAAGGCGAGCATAAAGGTAAAGTTACGCGTGAAAATAGAAGTCTCGTCCCAGTTTTTGTTCATCTGAGGTGAGGGCGAACAGAGTTGCACAGACAAGTACTTGTGGTGTGTCTGTCGAGGGTGTATGCGTTGGTTTGTGTAAGAGCGGGGAGCTGAAACCTGGTTCAGGTTTAATGTAGCACTCCCTGTTGCGCGAGTAACATGGGAAAGCCAGTGGTGAGCACGCAACAGATTTTCAGTGAAGTCAACATCTGCAATCAAATCACTGCGCACCCACTTGGTCTAGGTTGGCCAAGCTACTGGGTTGAAATATTGGCAGAGGAGATTCGAGCCCAGTAACTAACCTCAGCGGCGAGCAGCTGCTGTCATACCGAGCCAAACAGGACGAGAACTCCCATATCGACTACCGCGGTGATTGCACAACACCGATGAACCTGAGTCACTTGCTCCGTTGATCATCCATGTACAGCACTGTTGTGCTCGGGTGACGACAGTCAAAGGAAGCCAGTTGCTAGGGTTACTCACTGTCAAGTTCAAACAATATTTGACAGGAGCTTGGTTGTCCCTTTGAATTGAGATGGCATTGTGCTTGTTCACTAGTGTATCCACTTGGTAAAATTTTACAGAGACACTCTGTGCCACCTCTTACATCAACGATGCCAAAAATTCAGGCCTGGCCCTGAACGGCAGTAAACTATTAACACACACGTGCATGTTAATGACATCCACTGTCCCACAATTCCGAGTATGTGGAGGCCTGGTAAACCGTTCACGTTAGCAACGGTCTATTACGAAGGCAAGAGTACAAAAGCGACGCAGTGACCACACCCTCCTGAATTATAAGAGGAAGGTGGGTGGCGAGTTGAAAGTGATTGGGACACAACGGGACGAACCTAACTATCTGCGCATGGAGTGCGTTGAGCCTTGTGAAAATGCCACTAGTCGATGACAACGTGGTGTGCAAAGACAAGCTGGAATGCATCGACCGCGAGCGACGATGCGGTAATCCACTAGTAGAGGGCAGGAAGTTATCTAGGAAAACAGGTAAATGAGCTGGCCTTGATGAACAGGATGTGCCTGTGAAGGTGTTGAGTACTACCAGTATTGGCACGATCTGTCAGCAATGGCGGACGCTGTTTGTGTTGTTGTGTCGTTCATCGCGGATCACGGTGAAGCTTTGAAGAGCGTATCCCACCGTGGGGATCGCCGCATGGCAAAGTGCCGATGAGAACCCGAAAGAGCCCTGCCCCCAGTCGGGCAGAAACCTTACTCATGCTACCCCCACCTTGCAACCAATCCATCCAGGGTCGCGTCCTCCTCTTGCCCCAGTGTCTCTATGAACCCCAACTCCTTCGATAGGGCGTAATATTGGTAGCCGATACCCTGAACGACCTTGGATAGGCAACGGTCGGGGTAGCGACAAGCCTCCTGACGAGAGTTTTCGCAGACTCGAAACCTCGCAGCCCAGCCCATCACTTTATCCATCCCTACTCGTGTTATACATGTCCTGGGAATGGTCAGACCCAAATCTTAGGAGAGGGGTGTCCGACGGACAAGCAAAGGGGCTTGATTACCCAAGTGTCTCCTCTTCGTACACAGATCTAGGACTGTGGCCGGCCGAGACGTCCTCGCCCTGTTCGAGACGTTCGACTCTGTGTGGTCCGTCCGTCCACCTTGTTCGTCTGTCTATCTTTGCCCGTCTGCCCATCTGTCCGTCATCGTATCTGTCAGTGTCTGTTCAACTGTGTTTCGTCCGTCCGTTCGCCTCGTTAAACTGTCCATCTCTGTTTGTCTGTCCGTCGTCTCTATTTGCGCTGTTACTCATCTGTTCGTTGGTTTGAAACAAGGTGGTTGTGGTAGGCGCCACTGGCTGATATCACGGAAGGCGAACGGGCGGCTGGGCGAAAGAGAACAATAGGGCGAAGACCCAGGGTGCCAGACTTTCTGACAGTCCTCCCAGTTCGTGAACGAAGACGGCTGAGGTCGAGAATGTGATCGCATGTAGGGCTGGACTCGAACATCGCACTTGTGACCATGTTATCGATTCATGAATTTTTTCGAGGCTTGCTCTCAAACCCTTGCTTGACCTGACCGAACTCCGAACAACTCTAAGTCGGTTTTCTTACTGTCTCTATCTCCAGATACTAACTCAATGACCCGTACCATCTCGGAAGACGCTATTTGGCGCATAGACTCCGTCACCCAGTCCCCACACCACCTCTTAGTTTCCCTCTCTTCAAAATGTAATTCTTCGCCCTCGTTCTGTTCGTCATTCGCAAACATAATCGCGCTCGCAGAAGCACCACACCCAGATGTCAACCTGTATTAAAGTCGCTTCCACATTCGCTCGGAGATCGCGCGTATAAAGTTCTCGCAGACTCAATATGAATCGAAGGACCAGGTATAAATTTGATACCCCAAGGAGTACGACCCGCCATCTGTCGATTGAAACCTTTTCTATGACAACTAGCATGTCAAGATGTGAGGATGTCACGAAGCTACGAGTTCCTGTCAGCTTATTAAGTGCCTTTTTGATGAATTGAATGGGGTAAAGCAGACATCAATGTACCAAGAATGATCTGGGCAGTGATAAAGATCACGCACAAATGGTGGAAACAGATTGTTGCACGAAAAATGAAAAGTCAAGCATTTGAAAAGTTACCACTGTGGGATTGGCAGAAAGGCACATATCGATGTAGTGTACACAGTGAAAGGATGTCTCACAAACCTATAGATTTATTCTGTATGCTGACAATAACACGACAAAAGCTCATGCATTCGTGATCACGCCAGTGGAGAAGACAGATGCACTGCCGACTGAATGTGATACAATACTAGTAGACTATGATAGTAGTCTAGTACTAAGTTGGGCTTGCCGACTAACGGACTGCACTCCCACACTCCGCTTGTTGGCGCTGCGGCACTCGGGACCCCTACGCCGTGGTTGCGACCATAAGTAGATATTTTATGCGACACACGTTAGACTTACGACCTGTGGCATGCCCTGGCCGGCCCCATTTGTCCCAGAGAATCGCAACGCCGCATGGCGCTCAACTTGGCTCAACTCGAACTTCCCTTACTTGTTGACCGTTGTCATCCCACCAATTGAGAAGGCAAGGCTCCTTAGAGTCTTCTTTACATTACTAGAGGTGCGACAAGGTGAGGGGGTATGAGCTAGTGCGCATGGTTTATCTTATGTCGATTATCGACTGTGCCAACTCGAGTCACCTGACCTCACTTTAAGATAGTGCTTCTCACAACGAGGGCAGTTCAATTCAGTTGTAGCATCTTTAATGGTTCATGAGGCTTAAGTTATGGAAGAGCGGTTCTGAGTCACTTCTGAAGATCTGACATATTATCTTGTTCTCACCGTCATTACTAATGCCAGTGGTGGAATATGATCAAAAACCATGCTGGACTACACAACAACCCTAAGCATTATAGTACACTGCGCTCGAGCTTGAAGCTTAAACGTTTTACCTTCACAGATCTGTATTGATTGCTATACCTACTGTGTTACGTTGTCGACTCATGTGGTGAGTCTAGTGATGAATCTGAAAGAGCCCTCTAATAGTTGCAATTCAGACTACGAAGCTGAATTTCACTGGCATGGGTACAAGTTGTTATCTGCAATAGTTAGTGAACTCTATAGTGGAAGCCTAAAGCTTTTGCAAATCAAGGATTAAAAAATCATGATATATATAAAAAGTCGAACAATTCAATGTTTGCAGGTTCCGGTTGAACCGTTGAACATTATATTAAATTTGAATTGAACTCTGAACTTGGTAGTTGTAGTTGTATGGATTACGTCAACACTTTAACCTCACACAACTGCATAGCCTCATTGTTTTTGCTCCAGTACGCATGCATGATTAGGAATCATCATGGATTCTCCAGTTGTGGGACGTGCGACTGTCAGAGTCTATAAATAAGTGAATATCGATATCCTCGTTGAATGGTCACCGCCATCTTAATTCCCACTGGCGTTGGGCCATTTGCTGCAGCCCGGCTGTAAAATACCCTTTCTTTCTTTCCAGGTTTTACCACTTTCAACTTACTTGCTTATCAGGCTCATGTCGTCTACTTTGCACCAAACTATTGCAAACATTCAGCTGAATAACTACACAACTGGTATGCTCATCGAACTTTGTGCTTCCCATTGACAACCTGGCCTTATTCTTTTCCTAGTCGTGACGTTTACTGCTGTTGGATATGATTACAGTAAGTACCAGTAAGAGCTAATTGTATGTGCTTATTCAGTTTGACTGACTCGAATGTCATTAGTACTCACATTCTTAGACGAGGTACGTTTTATCTTGTGGTCATTGCCATGATATCTGGGTATTTCCGAGGCACTGCCGGACAATTTTCCAGGTGGAATATATTTGGGTTAGTGAGAATTCATCTTTGACCGAGCATGTATTCTGAAATGCCTACAGGATAAGCCCTGGACACGAGTATCTACATTGTTCTTTCTCGTTTGTATCCTTGTCACATCTCCATCATTCTATGTTAGGGTAACTCTGAACTTCCAGGTTCGTTATTTTGGCCTGGGTGGCGTTATGTATGTTCATATTACTTGTTCATGATATATTCATTCATTAACCACGAATCGGTCCACTAGGTCGTATAATATCTGTGAGTTCAAGGTTCAAATTTTCAAATATCTGAGTCGTAGCTGATCTGGTTGGCTAAAGTGGGAACTTCATTTCTTCCCGGTCCTTCAATGGTGATTTTCATTACCACAGGATGATCAACGATTATGCTTAAAGTATGACTACTGGTAGACGTATGTGTCCATGCTTCAGATCACATTTGATCAATGGCGTTTCGAAGCAATCATTTATCTTGTATCAACAGTTGTGAGTAGATCTGTTCAACCTCTTCAATGTCGATTACATTCAACAACATACCCAAGGCAAAACAGTTCAGATTTTCAGTGTATGGGCTATTTTTATTTTTTTCGCTTCCGCAGAGTGTAAGATTTCACGTATGCTTTCAGGATGACGAATCTCATTAGTATATGCAGTGGCAATGATTCTCCGTGTGGGGGCATTGTACAGTCGATCGAGGTTCATCCTGGGGACTCTTCTCACACTGGACCTCGTAGTGGAAGTTATCCCATACGCAGTGTTTTGTATCGAGTACAGCACGCAGGTCAGAGGTACGTGAAACATGTCTTCAGGTCGTACACACTCTAATAATAGGACACTTTCGCTGTCACAAACGTATAGTGGTTACCTTTCAAGTGCTTAACGTTTCGTCTTGCGCAACGTTTACAACCATTTCCTACACATGGTTCCAAACTACACAGGCCCTGCAGATCGCTCTTGGTGCATTTCTGTGTCTCCTCACCGTGCTTCGATTTCCTTGGAAGGAACTTCAAACAAGGCAGTTCCGCATGAATGGTTACATGATCCTTCTTGTGAAGGATGGCATAGTCTACTTTGTGACGTATGTCCATGTCTCTGCATTTCCTCTTTCACGCAACCATTCTGATAGCGAACTATTGTAAATTAGCATCCTGACATTCGCAGTCTTGAATTTACTGATGACTACAGGGACGCTTCCGGTGAACAGATGGCTGTTGACTATGCAATACGTGCCCTTGTGCACGCTCGTTCCGCGATTCATTTTGGACTTACGGGCATTATATGCGCGGGATCTTGAGGGCAGACATGGAAGCGGTATCGACACGGCATTTGGTATCACGTCTGTGTTTGGTCATGGTGCTGCTGATGGTGAGGGAACGATCGTGTTCGTGCCAGAGGATAGGCGGAATGAGGGAGGAGATATGGAGTTAGAAGAGGTGGAAATTGACTTTTGACACCGCCAATAGACGGCGGTAGTGTGTGAGATGGACCAACTTTGTCATTCAAACTGGACTTTGTTATCTTTAACGTCTCGAGTGAATTCCCAAAAGAAAGATGCCGAGTAATTGATGTCAGACACGACGATACGTTTGGTCTCACCTACTGGCTCAGCAGAAGAAAGCACCAAAAATAGAGCGGAACAATGTTCATTTGAAACGCATTCAGATCACGATTCGCGGATTTGTGCAGTCAGTTATATAGATCCAACTCAGATCCACGTTGATAGTGTCACGGCATTGTATACTGGCCTACAAATTCATTCCGAGTCGAACTTTCGACCACTTATCCCCATGGGGGCAGAACAGCTGTCTTCTCTGCATAGAGAGTTGCTTTTGGGGCTTCCTAGTTTAACCAATCGTGATCGGTTGATCGCCGTTGAACAGTTGACACTTGCAATTCCTGGACCTGCGGGACCGAAACATGAGCGAATTTGCCTTAAATGGCTTGGAACTGTTATTAGTAAAACGGTCATCTTACACTTCTGACAAAACCCATCTCTTTTCAACTTGCCAATCTTTTGTTGTATGTATCACGTTCTGATAGCTTGACCACCCGCGTTTTACTACGTACAATAACTCTGCGGCAGATTGGTGAGGAGAACAGAAGTGCCTTCGTCACCTCACGGCCCGGGCTAACGCCTAAGTTGGTGCGCAATGGACATTCAAGGTATAACTGTTTCTGATTTCAACACACCGGTAGAACTCGATTGCGGAGAACCCAATATATGGTAGTGCTCCCATCGGTGAACGACGGCTTGGAAGACCGGACCTGATCCTAAACGTGATCCACTGTCCAAGACTCGTCTTGGGATTCTCCAAAACCATCGATTTGTTCCATCGATAACAGATTGATAAAGTAACCCCAACGGGTTTTTTAGAAACTGTAATAACAGAGTAGATGGACCGTGACTGCGAGTCTATTCTCCAGCCGTCTTACGTGACTCAATGACTTGCAAGTTGTTTTGTCAAGCTCGATGAAGGCTTCAAATTCATTATATCAGGACTTATATTCGTTCGGCATGACGTGTTCAGAATTGTTCTACATGAAATTCGAAGCCATAGACGCTATTGAGATTTCTCTATGCAGAAGTTCATGTGTCTGCTCACCATGCTTTGATAGCCCAGAAGGCATAATCGGTTTTGCGAGGAGAGCAAAATATATTCCTCTGGTATCTCCACATCTCAAATTTGCGGGATCACTAGAGGTGGGTTATTCACCCTGGCAGAGCCTGGTGATGCCGACTACAATAATACCGATTCCCAGGTTGACCTCAGTTCGGCATCAAGATGAAGATTTAGCGCCGCATGTGCGGATGTGAGCGATGTCATTCGCTTGCAGAATGGGACAACCTGCGACAAAAGCAACCGGTTTCTACTTATTTTGTCACTGCTAGCCAGTAGCGCGTCCTATATAAAGATCAATTGTGTCGAGATCGTCGTGTGGTTGAAGATATCTATACATGCCGTCTTGTCCGCAGCAGAGACGGAGGGGAGTTAATCTAAGGAACGGGGCATGACAGTTGCACAGCACGGAAAGCTCCAAACCAGTGGAGATGATCAACGTAGGGTGCCACGACAAGAAATTGGGTCGTGTTCACTTTATCGATATGGGTATCACCCGCATCGGTGGGGATAGAAGATTCGTACAACGTCGGGTGGGTACCGAATTTGGGCTAATTGTTGATAAAATAACGGCGAGATGGACGGATACGCAAACAGGCTGAATAAACGTGTTGCGGAACTATCAGTGGGAGTGAGGCTGAAACAGCCTCATAACCAACGTTGGGGGCTGCAAATAAAGCAAGTACTCTCCCAAATGTCGGGGAGGCTGAGCCACGAGGCAGCCTCGAGGTCGCGTCAAGCAAAGATACAGACCGACGTTTTGCCTTGTCGGGTTGCTGATTACAGTAATCGTGTCGTTCTGCCGACTTGGGTCATGCTGTGATTGAGTATTTTTTGCCAAATTCTCTTCGCAGGGGTGAATTCGAAGAAAAATTTCCGCGCCTGTAAACGGTACCAGAGGGACGGGAATTATCTACTTGACGTTGTTTGGTGGTGAAACAGGGCGAGCTTTTGCAAGTGTAAGCGGCTGTGGATATTCTCGCGATATTCCGTGGGGATGTGGTCTTGAAGCGCCCAGGACCGGGAAGTTTAGGTTCGGTGGGAACTGACCGGCCCAGAAAGCTCGATTCTTCCGTTCCATTGCCCCAGTTTCCAAAGAGAGAATAAAACACCTCTCCTGCTCGGTCAACCTGCTGACCATCCGTCTAGACGCTCTATCACCATTCTCTATCGCCTCACCCTCACCCTCTCCACTTTACAACACTGAACAACTGGCCCTCAGGATGCCCGCGATCCGCGAACACGATGTCCTCCAACCCAACTTTGACGACGACGGTGCGCTCTTCTTACTCTCTAAAAATGTCCACCATCCATTCTTATCAAAAGAACTTATCAGATGGAATGCCTCCCCTCGTCGACCACCCGAATCCATCGATGACGTTTACCTTCTTCACCGACATGACACCAATTACTGCCTTGAGTGCGGATCCTACAATCCCGTTCGAAACAGTCTGGGAGAACCCAACCCCATCTCCCGCATCTCCCACATCTCCCGCCGACTTTGCCGAGCTCCCTGAGACCCAGGTAACACTCCAAGGACCCGACCGCGCGAGCCATGGCAAGAAGCGAGACGCCTCTTATATCCCACGCCCGCCCAACGCCTTCATTCTCTTCAGATCGTCTTTCATCCGTAGCCAACAAGTTCCGGAAAAGGTGGAAGGAAACCATAGCACTCTTTCAAAGATCATTGGTAAGCATTCTTTTCGGTTCCTGATCGAAATTGTATACTATTATCATTACAGGTAAATATTGGAAGACGCTCCCGCGCGAAGAGAGAGAGGTCTGGGAGGCCAAGGCGCTCGTTGCTCAGGCCGAACACAGGAAACGATATCCCGACTGGCGTTTCAAGCCCGGAGCCAACGCATTTGCCAAGCTCAAAGTCAAAGACGGTCCTCAGGCGTCTAATCGAAAACGAACAGGGCAGGCTGGACGAAAGGTCAAAGGAGATCCTGCGAGTAAGAAGGCGAAAAGTGGCGACGAGAGATGTGCTATAATTGCGGATCTCTTGGTGGAAGGAAAGACAGGGCTAGATCTTGAGGATGCGGTGAAGAAATGGGAGGACAGTGCCGGCAGAGATGCTGGACGAAATGCTGTCAGGGATGGAACAGTGACTGGGAAAGAGTGCGGAAATGAACAAGAAGTTGCGGCGGTGGCGAACGAAGTCGAGGCTCATGGAAAGGTCCTTTCTTCCTCAAGCGCTGAAGCTCCAGGTGGTCCCGGGTCTCTCCCAGTGGATTATACCCCATCTCAACCCCGTGCTCAGACTGCTGATGCCTGCCACGACGATCGTTTCCGGATCCCACTCACAGCGATGTTCAAACGCTCGCTTTCTGCCCCAGCGGGTCAACCCTCCTCACCGAATCACACATCCCCCCAACATCGTCATAATTCGCTTGATAGTGTCTTTGCCAACGTCTCGTATGACATTGCAGAGTCTCCACAAAGCGCGTGTTCTCCATCATTCAATGGTGACCAAACAGAAGACCTTGCCCACGTCCTATCAGCGGATTCCGTTGGATGTCTCTCTCCCCTAGTTCTTCCATCTATACTTAGAGATGGCGTACCCGCGCGCTGGAACGATGTAAGTATTGGTCCCATTTTCGGTTATCGATACCATCTGCTAAGCGCGTATATAATCACAGCCGTATAATCTCCTCGAAACATCGATAGGACTGCCACCCTCGCTCGATTGCCCTGGGTTGACATATGCCCTCCACTCCCCACCCTTGGTGTCCCCCGTCGAAGATCAGTCATTTTCGGCTGCTTACGACTTTTGTTCGACCAATACCAATACCAACTTTGACCGCGGATTGGCCTCGCCTGCTTATACCCGAGACGTCGAGAACAGCGTGTATTACCCGCCAAAAAACTGGACCGAATGCACGGTTCTGCACGAGCAGATGCCCATTTTCATAAACGAGTACGCAGAGGCGACGGATATTTACGATTGGTGCGCACCGCACTATAACGCTTGCGTAGACCCTTCATACCACTACCATGAACACAATGATTTTGGCGGACTCGGAGACGATTACATGCGTGTTCACGCGGGGGATTCTCTTCCTGCCGTCGCATACTGAAGCATTTTTATCCCCAACAGGTGAATTGAACCAGTAGAGAATGCATATTTTGCAGTTGGCTGTCTCTTTTCTATGTATAGGGAAACGTTACCCACTGAAGTGATTTTTATCGTGCTAGACTGATACCGCGATCTCGACATTTATGTAACTCTTTTTTTCTTTCTATGCTCTTCGATGTCTTGTTGTTGCCAACTCGCCTAGCCTTACATGTTTTCTAAGCTCTTGCCCTTGTTTGTCATATATACTCGTTACTGTTGTAGGATGATTGTTACTCCCTCATGCACATCGTGATGTCTTGTGCATTGATGACAATGTACTATTGTGCTTGTTCTTGTTATACAGAACGAGTGTGAATACATCTTACAGTATTACTAGAAGTCTTGCAGCTTTTACAGAAACCGAGCATAGTCGGGCTATCGGAAATTCGGAATGAGGACAACTAGACCAGATTTGTAGACCGACGAATCCGGTCGTTCACTAAACTCCATTGATAGGAGCTCTCTGCATCAAAATTAAAGGCATTATATTAAAAACGGAAAGAGGGAAGAGTCCGGGAATCCGGGAATCCGGGATGGCATGCATGATGACGTGGGTATTGTAATGCTGGGCTCGTCCATAGGACGGATGCTGGAAACTGTAACCATGGCGAGAAACACTGGGACACGCGGGCAAGCGAACTAGACCACGCTCTGTAGGGCGACTACGACGTATGTGTACAAGAGGAACTATCTAATGTGAGCGGCAGCGGGGATATCTACCGTGCACGTGACTAGAGTGTCAGCGAGCTTACAGAACGCGTGCCGGTGAGTTTCGGGGGATCTTGTGAAATAGAAGGGTGTGGAACTCAACGGGGGCGAGATAGTCGATAGCCAGGGCTCTTGCTGAATCAACGAAAGCTCTACTGTGAATTTCCAAACGACTACGGTGTACAGGAAGTTAGGAACTCACTAGTACAGTAGTACTAGTAGACGGTAGAGGTAGACGGTAGCTATGACGTAGTTTCAACAAAGGTGTGACCATGTGAAGATGTGAAGATCGAGAATGTCGATCATGATGCAGAAAGCTCGTGACGTCATCGGAGTTCCCATTGAAAAAATATAGTCACGTGATATTATACGGATGTTGTGCAATAGACCTTTCACTTCCTCCACTTGTTTTTCCATAAATTTGTTTTGCACGTCGATATAATCGGTAGTTAGTTGTGTGCGATGGTTCTTTCCTGTCTAAGTTGATCCAACTACAGGGGATAAGGTTCCGAGTCTCCTCGTCGACCGTGTTGCGTCCACGGCAAGTATACCGTCAAGCGAGACGAGGTCTCGTATTATTCGATCTCTAACTTGCTGTTTCCCGGACCTTCGTGATGTGGAATATCGAAGGTTGTATTTCCCATGTTTCTGCTTTGCAACTTGGGTTACTTGACGAAGATCACCGCGCCCAACCAAATATATACTAGTGCGGCAGGCACCTGCCTGTCATCACCTGCAAAATTTGCCAGGTGTATGACCAAGATGTGTTGCCCAGATACACGATTATCACCATACTCTTGGACGTCGAACTCCTGCGAGGCTTCTGTTCGTGCACCATCCGTTCATCTCACCATTGTCTTACTAAAAATTAATTGCTAACAATTATCCTAAATCCAGTGTCTGTATTCACATGATCGTGGTAAACTTATCTTATCCGCGTCGATGATCTCCGATAGCACGGTGGTACTGTGCTCACGTTCAGCTGCCAGTGGCTGCTTCCATCTCACCATTAATATTCCGAGTCCGTCATCCCCCAACTCCGTCTCTGCTGTCACGGTGGCCAAGAGTCAGAACTTATGAGACAGATGTTTCAATCTCACGAGATCTCGACGCTAATCTATACAGATGATGATGTGCTGGGTCGCAGTCCAGCCCTCAAAAGATAAGTAGAAACCCGTGGCTTGTGACGCAACTTCTTTTCCCCTTTAGTAACGAAAGTTGTATCATCTCACTTGCGGCGGTGGCGCCACACCGCCGTGCCTTAACTTGGCATCGAACTAGGGTGAGGATCGCCCCCTCGTTCTTTCCATCATTTGGCGCGCTCTCTGCAGCGATATAGCTAAACGCGATACCAAACGGAGTCGGGTTGCCTGAAAGATTTTGCGCATGTCCTCGCAGCCTCAAGATAAATTGCGGAACGTGTGTGAATGGAGGCACTTATTCCGCCGCAACACATTAAACCTGCGATTCCTGTGGAAATGAGCGAATTCAAAGTTACTTTAAGTACTCACGACGTGTCACGCGTCACAGAAGCGTGAATGAGCGCACTTAAACGAAAGTCTGAACTGAAGATCACATGTACCAACTGAGTGCACAGGCGCCAAAAACATGAGTCACGGTGACTCGTACGGTAGATCAAAACCAAAACTACTCATTTTTAATGGTCTTGTCGCTTGGATACTAATCGACACATCTCACCATGAGGTCGAGCTCACCTTTTCGGATTAGAGCTGCGCAAGTAAAATTCGATCAGCTTCATCTCTTTTGCATTGGCATGACATTGTTCTTGTTCTAACAGGCAAATGACGGCGATGCAATGCGAGGATGTGGCCTGCAAATCTTTCCCGCAGAGACAAACACTCTCCAGTTTTGTAGGACTTCGTTCGTTCACCACAATGCTTGCTGATTCGAGCATTACTAGTCCTATGTACTCTCTCAGCTTGGCCTGGGTTATCCTATGTCGCAGTGAATGATAAAGAAGAAGTTGTCGGCATGTGTCTTGTCAGAGTGTAAGTCACCAAGCAACGGCTATACATGTCTGATTCACAGTTCTCTCTTAGAAAAGAGGAAGTTAAGGATGCCACGCATGCTCATGTGAGCTCTCTTTGCGTGCTCCCCAAATACCAAGGACAAGGAGTCGCACGCGGGCTACTTACTGCTTCTTGTTTGTCTCTTACCTACTACACGCTTTGCGAGCGATTGAAAATCACTAGTGCGTGCTGCAAGTTCATTGTTCGGTGTTTCCGAAGTCACTTTGAATGTGAGAAAGTCGAATGAACCAGCGATTAAACTCTATACATCACTCGCATTCTATACGACGAAAACGAAACCTGGACATTGTGAGTCGGGCAGTCTAGTCTATGCATGCATTAATGATATTACATAGATCATGATGGGGAAGATGCATTCGCGATGAACCTTCTACTGAAGGTTGACGTTAACACATGGTGATGGTCCAATGCGGACAAGTTTTCGGGTGTATTTAAGGCACTACCCCATCTACTTATCTTGCGTCCACGTCTGGGACCAACCAGGATCACATATAATTCATGTTCAAGCTCTGGTGAAGTCTTGAATCTTGAGCTTCACGTGCTGGCATTTCACGTTGTTCGCCACCCAAACCATACGCTGAAATGTCGTTCTGACACTCAACTTGCTGATTGATACAGAAAGTGTTTCAACGGAAGCAGGCCCGTGACACATCTTTGACTCCGTTTGCCTCTTCCATCTCTATACTTTCCCCCTGCCAGTCTAACCCCCCGTTCTATCCATCATCTGGCGCAACCACTGGGATGATCGTGCCGACAATATCGCCATGACCAAGCCCCGACGTCAGACCAAACACGGTGTCGAGGGCACTTCCACATTTACCCTTAAGATCCTGGGCATAATGTTCCCGCAAACCCAAGATGAATCACGGAGCAAGCGTGTATGTAGGCATATTTACCGTCCGCCACAATACTACCTACCATCCGGTCCATGTATGATTTCCTGTGGAAATCAGTAAATCCAAGAGTGAATATGTCAGGATGCCAGGTCGAAACGATTTGCCGTTAGCTTTTTGCTCGGAAGATGAATCTGTAGGAGAGACGCGAGGTGGACACATGTACACATGTACATTTTATGCCATCCTCATGTAACTTCCCAGTGCCTCACACAGAAATTCCACACTTCTTTCTGGAGAATCAAAGCATGCTGAGCAGACACATGGATGCACCGAGTGGTTTCTGTACCATCGTGGTCGCAACTTTTTTTTTCCTTCTTGTTTTTCCTTCTGGGAACACTTGGAACTTGAATACCTTCTCCAAACTGATCCAAGTAACATAGGGCATCTTGTTACGCTTGCAGAATGTGAATTGGACACTACAAAGTATTATGTGATACGTATTTTGAATTTGAAGTGGCGACCCATTCTTCCACCCTATGGTCGCTTATATCTAACCTCGTGCGATGAATTCCTAAGTACTACCCTCCAATTCGAGTTTTATTACATCGAGGACAATGTTTGAGTTATTTTCAGCGAAAACGACGACGACGCCACTGACTGGACGCAACCCCTGGATACGGTCGACTTCACACTCTAGGTCGCCTTGGGATGGAGAAAGCAGAGTTCGCCGGAGGTTCGCCGAAAGTCCCATTACTAAATCATTCCGGCGTCTCCAGACCGCGATCAAATCCCAATAGGTACGTCGGAGGCCACCTCTGTGATATGGCACTTCAAGTTGGTGAGTACATGCTATCTTCTTCGTAATCTCGTCGTTTACTCAGTTTCACAGATTCTTTGTAGTGTTGCCATGCTCTGTCACTTTCCATCTTTATTCTCACAGTTTAGTGTGGATAGAGTTAGCCACCGGTATTCAACAAGTGGCCATTAGTCCATGTTATTTTTTCTCAGCGGACCAGTTCTCTACGTAGTGTCATGACAACGATCTGTTTACTAATCACAAGGTTCAGTTGATCCACCCCGTCCAACCATTCTTTATCAGCAAAACGATTCACCCTGGTGCAATGTTTACCGCTTAGGCATCATCATGGCGGCACTTTTTTTTTTCATTAGAGAATAGTGTTCTGATATGCCAGCGGTATCCTATTGCCCGCCACGAAGTTTCCATGTGTGTCGTAATGTCTCCACGGTACCCAGCTGCCATATGATACAAAGAATAAAGAATACAACAGAACGCCACCGACCGCGTCCTAAGATACGTTTGTTATCTCGACCCACAACGTTCAAACTTATGAACACAGTCGATATTAGATAACGCGGGTCACATGGAGAACGCCGTTCTTCACATAAGGTTTAACAAAACGCGGTTAGTTTCGAGTAACACGAGGTCACGTCCGACGAAGCAGGTGATCATGGGACCCGTGTGTGTCCGGCTATGCAAGCGCATCTTTTTTTCATCACCTCGGCCGTACCGGGTACTTATGATCGTGCTTATGCACGCACATACGCCGCTCCCTTTCTGTGTCTGAGACTCTCTCACTGATTGACTGGATGGCCTCCAACGAATTGGAGACGATCGCCGATTATCTTGAACCTTGGGGATAAATCCATCCGACATTTCCACCGACAGGTGGCATAGGAGACTATAGAACCCTAAGAACTTTGACACTTTTTCCCCTTTTTCCGCCATGAGCAGTTTCGGATACAATATCAACCACACTTATTTGTCTTGTGATTTGTGATCGAAACTTTATTCGCACGACTGTTGTTACATAAGCTAAGAGTGCGAACTGGACATATGGAAGGGATTCGATAGAAAATGTTATAAAAAAGAAAATGAAGAAGCGTTGAACAAAACGCTTTGGTCGATCGGTTTGTTGTTCAGTGGACGTTGAGCGGAAGCTTCGGCTTTCTTGAAGGAGCATGGGCGAACGCCGTGAAAGGGGAAGGGCGGTGGTAGCCAGCGCAATGAGCGCATGCCACGGGATCTACATTTTTTCCCATTGCGTAATAGTGGGTCAAAAGTGGGTAGATTCCAAACCGCAAGAAGACCGCCCAGCTACATCGTGCGACTTGATGCGGTCCAAAGGCGGATGAGTCGGGAGTCGGGACTATACTGAGTCGCCTTCCTATTTCGCATCGCCTATAGTTTTACACCAATAGTTATATTGCCACTTTGTGGCTTGGAGAGAGAAGGGGAGAACTATTGCCTCTACAACAAATACTATATAGATATAACTATATACAACCAAAAATCAAGGTATATCAACAATTTTTTGGGTAATCGAGGAACGAAGAGGTGTATCACTGATGGAGCTCTGGCTCTGATGAACGATGAGAAAGAGGGAAAATGGTGAGGTTATGTTACAAATTACACCCGGGACTTCTCCGCAGTTGAAAAAAAAAGGAATAAAAATACAACCTTTATTTAACACGAATAAGAACTCGCACGTCCAGGCGGTTCACCGAACGAAGATGAATCGAGAGAAAGTGGCCGAAAAATAACTAGCTTGCCGGATAAGTGCGGGACGGCACGATGCGGGATGGAAAAATAATTTGATGATGCGTCAAAACGCGGAGAGCGAGGACAAGAATGCGGACATGGGCAGGTCGGTACCCATGCTATGCATTGATTTATCCGAACAGTCGAAAGTAAATGAGTCTTTCGAGAATGGGGAGAATTCGGGTTGCGTGAATACGGAGTCGCTGAGCGAGTTCTCATGATTGAAAACGTGTAATCTGGTTGAATAGTGTGGACTGCAAGGTGGAATCGGTTCCGACACGGCGGACAAATAATTTAGCGCGAAAGGATCATCGGAGTCTAGTGCACACTCAAAGATAGGTGATGGTGACGATGTTTGTGGTGTCGCAGGCGAACTGGAGAATGGGGACGAGACAGGACTCCAGTCGGTACGGTAAGTGGTGTCGATACATAGCGTGGGGGTTTGAACTCGGCTTGTAACAGGATAGTTCCCAAGTTCAGCACTCGTGGGTAATATTGAACACCCGAATGCAACGTCGAACGCGAAAGGGTCGAGATCCTGATTATGACGGTTAGGGTGACGAGCCATGTGACAACAACCACTCACGAATGAAGGCTGAGATCTTGAAGAGAATGAATATTCAGCGGAGGGAACGAACGAATTTAAATCTGAAAGATCAGGGCAGCTCTGTGAAGATGCCAGAGGCGTTGGAACCTTGAGCTTATCGGCAAGTTTGGCAGGAGGTTGACTACTGAGTGAACGAACAAGACGGTAGGAAGTTGAGGGGGGCGTTCTATTGGACTGGGGGTTGTCGATAGGTGCCGAGGACGATCTTCGATATGAACCAGCAGTAATGGGTGTCTCGAATCTAGTGACGATTTCGGGAACATGCGTGCGGTCAAATTCTTGGATGGCCGCGTCGAGCTCTACTCCCTTCTTGCCTTCCACGAGTAGCTCTGCGATCTTGGCACATCGTTTCATATCTTTGGGTTCAACCTCCCGAACCTTTCGTTTCTCTGTTCCCCGCTTGGCCTTTGCATGAGAAGGTCGGAAAGCGTACTGTGGCCACTTTTTCCTGTGCTCCTCTAGCGCCTTCTTCGCCTTTGCATGCCATACCTGGCGTTCGTCCTGAGGCATGTTCTGCCACGTGAGGCCGATGATCTTGGACAATGTGCTATGATTGGTTTCGACCTCGGTAGAAACATGTTGGCTTTTAATGAAGGATGATCGGAATAAGATGAAGGCGTTAGGTGGGCGAGGGATGTGATCCTCCCCACGTTTTTTACCATGTGTCGGACGGCGCGCGGAGTCGGAGCCTGGGGACGGGAATGAGATGGGGTCGAAGCTCGGCTCGATGGGAGATGGAGGGTCGTTAAAAGTCACAGGGGTCACATTAGGAGCGAAGGCAATGCTTTGAGGAGAAGCAGGTTCGAGTGGGACAGCCCAAGTTAGGTGAGCGCCTATGAAACATGAGGCATCACAGTCAATACCCACGGGCAAAAGGTGATAGAAACCAAAGACACTTGAACGAACCGTCATCATTGTAAGATTTTGATTTCCGCGTTCTCTCAGCAGGCATGGTTGAGGAAAGGTATCACAGCGCAGGGGACTCAAGGAGCGTATCGGCGGGGCAACACGAGGCGAAGACTTGGACAAGATGGATTTATAGGGAATGTTACACGTACACGGTAATTTCAGGGTCCTGATAAGATGTAAGGCGTCTATCGAAGAACGGCATGCGTAGGCAATAGAAGCGTCATAAGCCGCAGGCGGACAAAACTTCCATACCCAGGCTAGGTCCTGGCAACCCATTAGCGGTACGGTATGGGCCGGCTGGGATCATGTACCGATGAGCATGTACATACTCGAAACTTACCATTCGTACGATACAACAAATCAATATGGTAACTCTGTCCCAGCATCCTTGATCACATGACACCTGTGTTCCTGTGTTTTCCTCCCGATTTTGCCTCCGCACCGGAGATTTCTTCGCTTGTCGGCTAACCACTGCCTCGTGTCCTGAAAATTTTCCTAATACACGTACTTATATGGTATATTATCTTTTAATCACCCTTGGTCAGGATTCTAGTAGGGTGACTAGGAAACATGTTATGTGTCATGCATATCGCTGAGCTCCTGGACAAGTATCTCGGGACTCCAAGCTTCAAGCTTGAGTCGCTAACAGAACTCATTACCATTCTTGGTCCACCTTATATCCCAACTTAGCGCCACAGCATGCGTAGCATCGGTGGGTGTGATCCCCCGACTCTGTAGGACCCTTCCTGTACCAAGCACTCTTTATCGAGTTTGATGCTACGACACTTTGAACACCCAAACCAATAGGTGCGTCCTACGCCACCTTTGACTCACCCAAACATATCGAATCACACTGCGGTACCTGGCACGGCCATTATTTGACATCGCTTGTCTAACATTTGCTCGCTGGCGCTCACCTTTTCCTTCTTCCAGCGCCAGGGTAAATGGTTGGATGCTATAGTGCAGCTACAGTATGCAATCTTTATGTGTCCCATTGGTGAGCGAATCATCTTGCATCATTACCCAATTGGATCATTCGCCCACATCTAATCCTTCGGGAAACGCAGTTTGATGATCAGAGACTTCCACTAAGTGGCACTAACTCTAACTGTACGGAAAGTCCCCTACAGCTCGTTCGTCCACCCGACGACATGTCCGATCACACCTCGCATCTTGTCATGCTCCGCTGGACGGTTCTCGTTGGTCCATTCGGAATTTGGTGAAGTTTGCGTTGCGTCGAATATAAACGACATAAACTTCAACCCGAAACTCGAGACCGCTTAGCGCGTTTCATTGTGGATTCGCTTCTTTTTTGAAACGTATCGAACGGACTTCGCGTGGAAATCATGTTCTAGACCTCACTAATCGCTTTGAATAATTAACTGCGCCAAGTCACGTATCTCGGACTTTCCCAACCAAGAGTACTCCTTGTAGCTGGTATTGCTTTCCCTTGAAACGACTTGCATGATCCTGCGATCAAGTACCTATTGACGCGTTGGATTAGAATTAGCCAGGGTACGTTCGATCGCCCGAAAACCTTGTCATGCCCTCACGAATTCATAGTCCGCTTTCGCCTCAAACGATGTCAATGGTTGCAGAGGGCCTCGGACTGATTGGAAAGGGAGGAATACTTGATGTTCTTTCTAGGTCCTAGGTTAGGAACGTTGTATCAGACTTTAAAATTTGGCAATCTAAACGTGGAAGAGTCCACACGACTAAAGTGCGTAGAATATCTTAGTGACGGTAAATAGTCAAGGGAAAGTAATAGCTATCATTCTTCACTAACGAGATCCTCGGAGTGTTGAATCAACACCCATGAGGAAATACGGGGTTGATACGCCAAGTATTGGTCGTGTACTTCTCAGTTCGGCTCACAGGTTATGATCAGCCTTAATGAAGTGACGGTTAAAAATTATTCGGCAAATGTTGACTTGACAACTCCCTGTCGAAGACTTGCATGGCATTTACACGTCGGGCAGTGTTGCTTTCAAAATACGACGGCCGGGTCACGACTTTCGTGTGGGTGGGGGCAAGGCAGAGATTGTTGCCAGATGCTTTGTACGCAGCTGGATCCGTGCTTTCGTGCTTACTATGGTTCGCGCATTGGATTTGTACGTTCCGATGGGTACTAAAGTACTAGTAACTAGTAATAGAGTTCAAGCGACTCGGAGCATGCCATTTCCGGCATAATGGAGTTGATCAATTCTATCAAACAAGGTGTGCTATCCTGCCCAAATCAGAAACCTCGCTATCTGATCATGATTGTACACATATGGTTACTGAAAGTACGAGACATTTGGTAAGTGGACGACGGGGGTTACGCTTCAGTTGCGCCATTATGAAAGACCGATGGCGGGGCGAAGCGTGTCATCTCAATGGGGTTCTATCAGCGCCGATGGCTCTATTAGTATCGTGGAACAGGTTCCTTGCATACCTGTTCTTTCTTCAAGATTTAAATCCTTGGTATTCCTTCTCATCTCACACTGAGCATGGGAATGTCACATCAAAGTCGCGCCCGTGGTAAACCGGGGTAGTTTTTGTGGGTGCTCTTCCACATTCTGTGCGACACCAAGATCGGTCGAATGTTATACAGTAAAGGAAAGAAGGAAATGGGATCTGAGCTTGATTGGGAGTCTAGGGGGCTAGGCGTGGCGCAACCATAGCCGATAATAGCATCGCGGGTGGGTCTCAAGATTCGTGTGCAAATCGCGCCATGTAGCGCCCCGAGGGGCGCAGCGGCTGGACCCAGATCCTACAAGGTTCTCGGCCAAGTCCACTCGCCGATGGACATCACCATTATGAGATTGCGGGTTGTCCGCTTGTAAATGTCAAGATGTCTCATAAATGTAGCGGGAAATAATCGGAACCGACCAAGACCCATTATGACCAGGTAATCAAAGCTGTAAGGCGTGCTCAAATGGCATTGCACCTGCTTCTTCAGTCACGAATAATTTGACTTTGGGGTGATACTTACTAAGAGCCTGTTCGGTAGCTATCGTTAGCTAGTCATTAGCTAGCTAACGTGATTGGCATTGTTTGGTCTGTGGCAAAAAGACCGGCATCATCTTCCGTAGTTGTGGCGGAGATTCAAGTTGCCCAGAGCCATGCTTATTCAATTATGGGAGGATACACAATGGCTAATTATGTAAGCCCGTAAAGCGCAGCCACTACTCACCAATAAAAATATTATAAGCACTGAGAAAGGTATTAGCAATACATATAATGTACATTCTATTATCATACTACATTATACTGGTACATAAGCCTAGAGGGGCGGGGGATGCATTGGAAATAATACGAAGATCAGAAATGCGCGGGAAAAAAATCGGAGATGTTGATTTTTTGATGCATTTCCCACGCATTTCCGATATTTGTATTATCTCCAATGCATTCCCTGCACTCCCTCTAGGCTCAGGTACCAGTATAATTTAGTATGATAATAGAATGTACATTATATGTATTGTTAATACCTTTCTGGCGAGTAGTGGGCAGCCAGTGGCTGCGCTTTGCAGACTTACATAATTAGTCATTGTGTATCCTCCCATAATTGCATAAGCATGGCTCTGAGCAACTTCAATCTCCGCTACAGCTACGGAAGATAATGCCAGTCTTTTTGCCACAAACCAAACAATGCCAATCACGTTAACTAGCTAACGACTAGCTAAGGATGGCTACCGAACAGGCACTAATAGCCAAATAATAGCCGTTGTGAGTACCACTATTGTGAAATTGGACTAAGTTTTGATTGCTTTGCTCATTCTGCGAGCTGATAAAAATTGTACTCAAGTTCATGCCATTAAATTGCCATTTGTCATTTTCGCAATCCGTAAGTATTCATTCAATGTCCAGTGTAATCATGTTCAGGTTCACTACTAGCCTGTACCAACCATAGCACGGGCACCAAGCCTCTAACAACAACGCGTTGATGGCTAGAACACTGAACAGAGAAGCGCGACGTCGAGGAGAGAAGGAGACAAAAGGGCTCGGAGTAGCTACGGGATATATATCAGTTCGGGCCCGAGTACAGGATGCATAGGGTCAATGCAACAGTGACACTTCCTTTTCTTCATGAATGATGAGTCAAGAATATCATTTTCCTGAGTCTTGTCGTTCGTGGGGCCACGCAAATAGACAATGTATCTGGAGTTTTGGTAATTTTTACAGATCTGGCCCAGAATCGATTGAAATATACATTCGCTTCATTGTGGCACCGTGACTAACACGCAATGACTCGCTATACTCGGAGTGGAGTGCATGTATATATACTAGTATTCGCTCGAGCGCTCCTCACAATTCACAAAAGCCCACTGATGGGCGGCTGTACACGAGCCTGAGTCGAAATGAAGGATACCAAAGTAGTCCTTCAACCGGCAGCTGCAGCACTGACTAGTTTTATTCAGCTAGATCCAAGTTCACCACTCTGAGGTACCATTTTTTGCAAGGGGGCCTCGGCCTTTTTGGTCGGGAGTCGGTGTGCAGGGTATTCTCACTTGGATGTGGAGACATTCAAGTTACGCTGCCAGTGAGCAAACTTGAATGGCCCAATGAGCTTGGGATATCAAATTGAATATGAATAACGGCTCCATTTTGACTAAACACTATGACTCCCGATGTCATGGAATTCCGCCTCTTCCATTTGTATTTCTTCGTCCTGCTCATCGACCTCGTTCTGCCCAGCACCTGCAAATATGATGCTCGAAGTAGCACCATGGCCGAATGTCGATGTGAAACCAAATGCTGTGTCAATGTCACTATCATCTCCACCCCGAAGATTGCACACATAAAGCTTGCGCAAACCGAGGATGAATCGAGGGACTAGTGTATATGGAGGTATAACTTGCATGGTCGCAAGTAGTATTATCCCCCATCCATTCGTTGGAAGGTTTCCTGTACCACCTAGCACGCCAGTGAGCAATGATGTCAGGTTGCTATCCGCGGTAATATTTCATTAGTGGATCGCGCGGAAGAGGGGAGACCACGACGTACACAAGGAAGTAGATTATGCCCTCCCTGATGAGAAGGCTCATATAGCGATTCAACTGGAGATGCTTTGTGGCTTTGTACATTTGAAATACTTCCCTGATAAATCTGATAATATAGAGCAGACACATGAATGCACCCAGAGTCATCTGGACGAATGATCTCGGGCAAAATGGGAGAACTAGTAAACGACTGCACACAAAGCGAAAACTCTTGCGCGGTAGGTTCTATATGATTTCCGATTAGTAAAACAGTGTGTATATACGTAGTGTACATGATAGCATGTCAGGTTTCGCATACCTACCTGGGTGCTGACCATAATACAGTAAATCAGAGCTGGGATAGCTTCCGCGGTGAACAACGTAAGGAGTGTGCCAAGGATAATTTTCGATCGACTGTATAATGCCCACACACGGAGGATCATTGACACTGCCTTTATCAATGAGATTCATCTCGCTAGAATACGAACATGAAATCTCACAATCTGCGGCAGCAATAAAGAAGAAATATGCACATGTTTCGAAAATATCTAGTATTTCGCCTTTGAAGTGTCTCTAAGCAGAGTAAACAATGAAAACATTGAAAAAAAGTACTCACAACTATATAAACGTGATAAACAATGTCAAATGTAAGATAAAGAATGAACATACATCTACCCGTCGTTGAAATGTTAACCATCTTGCGTTTTCTGTCATCAACGTGGGAAATCACCTTTGCCACAGGTAGGAATGAACTCCCCGCTGTTATTTCGGCCGAATCAGCTCAACATATTCAGAATTTCAAAGTTTCAACCCACTAGTGAAATCAATTCTAGTAAATTGATTAAGGTCAATTGGGATTCATAACAGCATATGGTTAGATACATGACATAGCATAGCCCTGAATAACGAACCTGAAGATCAAAAATCAATATGGAATTGTTGATATGGCCAGTATAAGTACCCACGAAGACGAATAATGTGGAAATTCGCGTCCATGGCTTTTTCTGGTGCTATAATCAGGTCGAATAATGATGTGGGGGAAGTGTTCGCTAACCCAGATGTTTCGATCTACAATGGTCCATAGCGGTCATCCAGCCAAATTCACATGAACGGTATAATGAACCATGCCGATGATCGAAATGCATACCTCGTCTGAGAATGAGAGAACTGCCGACGCTCAAAGGTACATTCAACATGTAGCATAGAGATATTGTCACTGACTATAATCATTTCCCACAGCCGTGATGACCACAACTAGGGAGGACAGTAGGCTTAATGGGGGAGAGCGCCAAGGTCAGAATGTTATAATCACTTAGCTGAACATCTGCAACGGCTAGCTGCAGAGTGGAGGCCATGGAGATATGGGGAGGTATGCTCGTATAGTAAAATCTGGAAAGAAAAAAAGACAAGGTAGTTTTTTCACAGATAAATGTTTGAAGGGGGATGACATATATGCAAACCAACTCTGGTCATCATGCAGCGGACGGGCGCATCAAGATTACTTATGTACTTACGTATTACTTATGCATAAGTATTGAGGTTGAGGTATTGAGCAGCGCCCGGTAGTGCTTGTCACTACGGGTCATAGTTTGTCAGTGGGGATGTACTGAGTCAATAGAGCCGTGCGATCAGAGCGCAAGGACTAAGCGAGCCCAAGTACGGTGACGACAAGACAACTGCCCTCCAAGTTTGCGACTCAAAAAATGGCAGTGGATTGTTCAATCACCGTATGCGTCTGTTCGGCGCGCCTTTTGGGAAGCCGCCGACTCGACTTCTTTTTTAGGGTTACTCAGTTGTCGAGTCAGAATACTTTCGGAAGCATTACACTCTCGGGGACGCGCATCCGCTGCCATCTGTGGGTTGAGTTACAGCGTTTCGTTCCGACTTCATCCATCATGGCAAGTCCTTGGGCTGCTTGGGACGATATGCCCCCGCTCGTGGATGCAGCGAATATGGGCTCACAAGTTCCTCGCAGTATTCCGCCCCCTCCTGGTGCAGCTGTCATGCCAACTGGCAACGGACCATTGCCCCCGCCGCTTCGCACAGGACCCGCGAGTAACCCACAACACCCTTGGGGCACACCGTTCCCCCAGTATGTTTCATCCACTGCGCGCGCTTCTCAGCTCATACGACCATTGTAGCCAATCTTTTCCAAGCCCACAAGACCCCTACGCTGCATGGCGCGGACATTACGATCCCTCGGCTTATCAACAGCAATCAGCCCCGAGTCCATACATCCCCCGTCAACCCTTGCACCCAGAGATGCAATCGCAATCGCAATCGCAATCGCACGGTCCGTTTCAGGCCCACAGATCCTACCCCATGCCCAAACCACAGCAGACTCCTCACCAGAGATCGACTTCTGTACACAAACACTTTCAATGGCCATCCCAGGGTGATCTGTCACCTCTGAATCTCCCGACTGGTATGCCAGATATCCATTTATACGCCCCACGCGCTCCAGATATGCATACGCCCTCATCATCCCTTTCGCGCTCAGTCTCTGAGAGCTCTCGCATCCCCCCTGGCATGTATCACGAACGTCCCCAGCAGTGGAGACACGATTTCAAATTCAAATCCGGATTCGCATCCATGTTCCGCAGTCGACCTAACCCCCAACGGAGTTTGGACGGTCTGTACCCCCCGTTTTTCGAGCCCCCGTGTTTGTTTAAATCACATTTCATAGGTTCGTTTGACAGCGCCAAGTTGGACCTCCATCCATTTCTCCGCTACAGCAAGTCTCGTCCAATTACAATATATGATTTACGCCACGAACCCCTGACCCTCGTATTCCGAGAGTTAGATCGTCCTCCGTTTTCAGACGATATGGATCATTCCGTCACACACCCGCCTACCCAGTATATGCGCATTTATCATTCACGTCTGCCTTGGTATATCGACATCAGAGCAAACGGCGCTTCCTATATTTCTTTGGCAGACTTTTTCCAGCAGCTGTTTGCCGCTCTAGGCAAGCAAGTGTCCAAGTACGACTTTTATAACAACGAATTGGAGGATGAAGATAGAGATGTCCTCACACGCACATATCTTGATCGTTGCCGTAACAAGGACGAGAAGATGGAAGGCGTCAAACGAGTCGATTTCCTTCGCGGAAAGTTTGAATGGATGGGATTGGTTGCAGGCAAGAACGGGATGTGGCGCTTGAAAACAGGCTAAGTATAGGTTCAAATATGTAACACCCTTCCCCCCCATTTCTCCGTACTCTCATTTCTTGGTTTGTTTCCGCCATTCTCATAGACACAACGTGTTCGATTTCCGTACGTGGGTATGAATTTATGTACAACACTAGCGTCTTACACCTGCAGCTGCATAAGAAGTATATCACTGCTATTTACGATCAACGTCGTGCCTGTGAACCCTTGCTAGGCGTACACCAACCAGGCCACTTTCCATCCGCAGCAAATCCGCACAACCTCGGAACATCTTCCAACCACAACCGAACAACTGGTACCCGCAGCCCCTCCAAAGACTTATTATCCGCGATAAACATCTTTGACCTCCGGTCCAGCATGAATTCGCTCGCCACGTCCCCGCCAACCCTCAGCTCTCTCAACCGAGGCATCTTGTCCACGACGATGTCCAACGCCCTCTCCGTACGTCCGATGACGAGGTTGCCCCGCTGCCGAAATGGCGGGAGCGCGACGTCCTGGATCGTCAGGTATACCACGTTTTGAGAGATGGCGAGCAAGAAGGCGGCGAGGCCCGCGTTAGTGATGCCCACAATTCGATCGAGCACTACCCGCTCGAGCGTCTTTCCAGACGAGGCGAAGAGGTGCACGAGGTCCCTATCCCCGACGTGTGACCATCTCAGGAAGAGTTGGGTCAACGTGCACGCGGGAGGCCGTAAGGCAAATCGACAGAGACTGATTCTCCCCGGATGGAGGTGGTGGACCTTGAGGGATTCTAGGAAGGGCCATTTTGCCATGCAGCGGGCGAGTTGTAGAACACTAAGCAAGCGGATGGGGCTGTCCCCTCCTATGCGAGAATGTTTGACGAGTCTGCAGGGTGGTCTTGCATCCTTGATTGGTCCGATCGAACAACCGCGTAGAGAATTGAGATCGTAGAGGACATTAAATAGAGCGTCTGATTGTGCTGGGTCGAGTTGCCCAAGGTGGACATACTGCAGGTTCTTGGTCGTACCAAGAATGGTGATGAGAGCCGCCGTAAACCTGACCGAGTTTAGGCTCCTCTTCTTATGTCCATGAAGTATGTCGTAGTAATCATCGTCCTGCCAATCTTCCAACTTGCCAAAGTTACCTGTGGTGAAGCGATAAATGTAATGGCCAAGCAGAGGTTTCTCACGCAATGCTTTCGCCATCACATACACGTCCAAGAGTGAGTTCGAATAATTCCATTTGTCGTCGTCTGAAAACGGCAGGCGGGATTGGAGAACGTCCATGGCGCACGACCATGCACGGCAGACCTGTGCAAAGGATAGGAGATCACGGTGCCATGTGTGACGAAACTCGGTGTCTTCAAACGTTTTAATGAGGAGTTCGGCGGGAAGACAGCCGTTCGTGCTGACAGTTCTACGCGGGCGGGAAGAGATGGATGGAAGAACGCGCACCATGCGTGTTGTAACGAGTTCGATCTGAGAGGCAGGGTGAGTAGGTGATTCATATGGTGCGATCGATCCCGAGGGCGGAACTGGAGTATAGAGCATGATCGAGTGGGTAAAGGATAATGAAAAAGACGATGTGTCGGATGTCAACGAAAGTTCGCGTTCGAGCAAGACGGTGATGGAATTCGGGCGGAGCTCCTGGATGCTCGCTGGGGACCGGAGAACGAGTACCCCAAAGCACGACCTAGAAGTCATTTGACCGACGATTTCGAACGCGAGGGTGAGCGTCGGGAGCGAGGACGGATTGGGACGTGGATGTTGGACTTGCCCTCTGAACGAATGGTCCACAGGTCCCAGTTGTTGAATGTCCTGTGTACGCAAACGACATCAGTATGACAATCGGTGTCGTACAAAAGCCGGACGCACCCAAACGTCGCCGGACTGAGTATCTTTCGATGACCCATTGACGTAGTATAGGAGGATACGCGCGGTGGAAAATAGGTGCCTCGACTCGCCGTCAAACATAACAAGGAGTGTCGTTTGTCTCGGCTGCCAGACAGGAACATGGACCCTCTTGGGTCCATCCCAGTGGTACTCGTAAAACGAGTAGCTCGGAAGGACCAGAGCGTCAGAAAACGACAAGGAAACCTTGCTCTTGTCCAGTGATGATTTCATGTAAAAGCATGCACCTACAGGTCAAAAGCGCAGCCCATCCGGAGAACACAATAAACTCAGATCCGTGACCCTGGACGTACGTGCTTTAGAAATTTAATATTCAAGGACCTAGCTTCGGATGACAACATCATTACATGAACGTTTTCGACTCACTGAATCACTGGCCCATTACTCACTCAACTACAACTGGGAGTCAAAATTTGTTGTAGGGTTTTGGTAGTATGGTACGGGCTCACCGAAATCACGACGACTGCAACATGACACCTTTTTTTGGTCCTCAAATTTGAGGCCAATAATTACACGCCAAACTTAAAATGACACTTCATTCCCACGTCCTTGATTCCGTTTCTTTTTCTTCTGGACCCGACCCCTGCCAGTGCGGTGTCAAGTGATCCGAGTTGATGTAGTCAGATAGAGTTTATCTTGCAACATGCAATCTCGTATTGCATCACGTTCGAGACATATATCATTTCATTTCACCCCTGGCAAGCAGGATGCGTCTCAGAGGATATTTGTAACTAACTGTTGGGAATGTTCATTGGTGACTGTGACCGGGATCTATGAGTATGCTGTAGACAGCTGGGGACCTGTGTCTTAGCCGAGGCACGAGGCGAGTGAGAAGCGGAGTAGTCTTTTCATCTTCTGTTCCTACTTCGTATACCTGCTAGTACTCTGGCCGTAGTGGTAGCCTTCATTTCATACCCATCTGCCACGCCCTCTCACAGGTTGTGAACAAACCACTCGCCCTTCAGTCTCGTATTTACCCGATGCTGCATCACTCGACTCCCATCCGTTCGAGCTACGCTGTTTCGGTGCCCAGCCCAGCCCACAGCTCGCTCTTCCCGAGTCCAGCTTTAGAGAGAAGCCTGCGGCTTTTCTCCCATCCGTCACCTACTCCGATCTCTCACTCTCTCCTCTCCTCTCTTAAGTTCTTTCTCTTCAATACATCTCACTACGGAGCCGCAATGCACAGACCAGTTGAACTGTACGGATGGACTGTAACGCGACCATCGGAACTGTGAACATGCTGTAGACAAGTCCACATGAACCATATGAATGGACTGCAACGTGACCGTTGGTCTGTGAGCTCATTGTAGACAACCCAGTTGACCAGTCCCATGAATGAAATGTCTTTCCACAGGTTTTCATCTGTGATGACTTTGGGTCTGTACGGTCTGCACACAGACCCATGATACAGACATTCACAGTACCTGATGTGACTGCACGGGAAGAGCTGATCCGAGTCGAGGAAACAGCTCGTCACACAAATAAACATGCCTCTGTGTTGGCGACCTGGAACCACTCGTCAATAATTCCACAGATCTTTGAAGCTTGAAGTCGATGGTAGAACCTTGAGAGATTCGATCGGTTCCGATTTCCGTGAGCTTGTGACACATGGTATAAAGGCCAGTACTCAGCCGCTTCGTTAGGGTTCGCCAATAACAATCATATGTTCCGATAACCGGCGAAACAAACAGGCGGTGCCGTTTGTCATGTTCGTTCGACCATATGTATGGATTCAAGCAATTGCAACTACGGCCCGAGGAAGAGGGTCCAGGCGCCTATCCAATTCCATTCAGTACTCGTGATAGCATTGGGAAGCCGTCTGGATTCTATCCCTACCTGTCTCCGGTGTTGGGCAGTCGACAAAGAATGCGCAAGTACGAAATGGGTAAGAATTCGAATGATCTGATCTAATTGTATTCAGTACTCATAATGTGAATCATGTTAAAGTACAACAAGATGGTCCAAGCGAATGATCGGTATCAGGAATGGGTTTGTACATGCCCCCCGGGAGATTATCCGGTGCCATTAAACCCGTTGAAGGGAAACGAATCGGGGAAATTACAGACAATCTCAGGTACTGGGGAATTCACCCTGACCGTTCCTCGTCCGGATGGGTGCGTCTTTGATCATACACTCTGGCTTCGAGCGCAGCATTAACAAAAAAAAAGAACAGTATACTTGTTTTGTGAGGGCAAATGATCGATATGAGCAGCCTCATCTTGCTGCGACACGAGACCCTGGCGAGTTCGTTTTCCCGTTGGGGAAATACTCAGGGGTCGCGATTAAGAACGTTTCGCAGGATGTGATATGGTGGGCATTGCGTCCGTCTAATAGCCACCAAGGCTGGGTTTTTCTCCAATCCTACTCTATCCACATCCTGATTCCCTGTTCTTTTGTCATGTTCAGTATGGGCCAATGCATGATGCAAACAATATCACGGTCCCCTGGTTCTGAACCCATTTGGTTTGGTAAACGGTACCGAGGACTCCGTCTTGACCAAGTGTATGAACGTAAGAGATTTATGCAGTGGTGTTCTGATCCCAGAAGAGGAGAACACGGATGGGTAATTCATTGTCCTTCTGGACGCTCACAATTCTTTACGACCGTTTTATTCGTCTAGGTTTATCGACTGCAGGACTTAATTCGTCGTTTTGAGGAGTGGCGAGTGGCGCATCGCGAGCGTAACGGACATCGGCAGCGAAGAAAAGCACTAAATCTCCAGAATCCGGTCGGTAAGGCACTTGGACCATGGAACGACTCATCGGGTTCAGCAGGTGAAGACGATGCCTATGAAAGAGATGGCTTCGTGGAGTCAGATAACGATAAGATTGAACTTAGTGGAGAAGATGCATCAAGGAGCGACGAAGAGATCTCCGGGTCAGAGCATGAAGATTCTGATGACTCGGAAAGTTCAGGAATGGGAGCAACACACCCCGTAAAGGCCACACAGAAGCGTAGGCGACCGAATTTGATCGTGTCAGACGAGGAAGAGGAAGAAGGTGGGACATCTGCCAGGATACTGGGCAGAAATTATAGGGTGCCGTACGAGAGTTCGGAAGACGAGTCGAGGGAAGGACCTGTCAGAAAATCGTCCAAGAGGATGTAGTACGTATAAGTGTAGCGAGTTTGCGTTAGTTTTCAACCGAGAAAGTTGTAGGTGTTGTAGTTGATCCCCTCACAATGTGTTAAGTGCACGATGATGTCAAAAAATCAACCCACGTGATCATGACGCGTCATGCGTGTGAAGGATGTCGTAGATAATCGTGCCCATTTCAACATACTCCACATACTCTTAACACACATCCACAAGCCGCATTCCTTGCAGTGCAAGGGAGTGCTCTTTAACGTTTCGACTCTATACGCTCCTTAAGAATACAACCCCATGCTCGCCTTCACATCTTTCAACATGATAACGATGTTGATTATCGTCCATCTCTGCATCGTCGCACCGAGGGCATCACCAGCAGGAAAAACAAACCAAGGCACCGCTGGTCTGTCTAAATATCTTGATGCTGCATCCAAGACCAAGCCCAAGAAATCTGGACACGAAAACCATTACAACACACCGTCCGCAAGCGTTCCGACGACATTGACCGCACGGCATATCAGAGACCGAAACAGAAGCGCGCAGAGAAACGTTTCTCCCCGTAAAGAGATGTCGAAAGCGAGGAATATCGCAAGCAGGACCGTGACCAAAACCGTACGGCCGCGGACGCCCTCGCCCACCAAAAGACGCCGACA
>JBBPLF010000356.1:0-31519 GCA_038089615.1 Aureoboletus auriporus
GTTCTATGCAATCCAGCATTGTTACTTAAGCACATCCATGAGCCCCAAGTGTGCACATTGGGTAGTGAGACACTCTATCACTTTGCTTTGCCCACAACAAGTCTCCGAACTACTTTGAGTGTTCGCTGTGCTATGTTCCGACACCCAGCGTTAACAAAAGAACTAGCTCTTCAACTCTATCTCTGTCACCTGACAGAAAGATACGCCCACCATTTCCGGACAAGGATCACGATGAGGACGGACCATACGTCCCCCTTCTGAATTTTCAGATGATATCCAAACACCGCCTGTGCTCTTCACTCTTCCAGCACCAATCCCCACTGAGGACTGGAGGATCCAAGATGCTCCAACCTTTCCTAGACAGCCGCCACCCCCACCACCCGAAGACCCAAATCCTGATATAGAAATATCGGATCACAGAAACAAAGATGTTGAACTCAAAGCTGGACTGCCCGAAGATTTCTCTGAGGACCCGAAGGATGCAATATGTTGGAAGATGGCCATGACTGCCTACTTCAACATGAATCAGAAGTTTTACAATGAGAACGCCAAAGTCCTGACCACCCTTGCTAAGATGAGCAAGGGTCAAGGAAGCGTCTTCTTGGAATCAATCTATGTCCAGCTTGCCAACAACATGTTGAAGGACCTCTCCTTCATCAAGCTCATGGAACTATTCGAGAAGACCTTTTTCCCCTTTGATTACAAAAACCAAGCAAGGGATTAGTTGGACAAACTGGTACAACAAGGGAAGAGTGATGCTGGATACACCAACTACATTACTGCCTTCCAGGCCATGGAGGCCATAGTGGGAATTGATGATGAAGTCACCAAGATAAACTACCTTATAAAAGGACTGGACCTGGACATCTCCACAAAGATTCTCTCCATCGACCCTCTTCCTGACAAACTCTCGGAATGGCTCAGGCTTTCCAGAGTATTCCATGCTCAAAACAAGAGGATAGAGGATCTGCGAAAAGGACGAAGAGTAGACTTCCAGGTCAGAGAAAGATCTACTAAAGACCCCAATGCTATGGATGTTGATGCTGTATGCATCAACTTCACCAGACTTTCACCAGTAGAAAGGGCAGAACACATGAGGAACAACAAATGCTTCAAATGCCACCAGGTAGGGTGCCACACCAGGAACCACCCCCAAGATAACCGTCCAGAAGGACAAGGAAAGAGCAACAACTGGACCCCTCCTCGCCCACAGAGGAACCCAGCCTGAAATGAACATGTCCAAAAGACCAAGTTCAAAGAGTACCAGGACACCCTTAAAGGAAGGGGTGTTACTGAGGAGGAACTCATATGCACACTTGACATCCTCTATGACATTGACAAGCCGGAAACCGTTGCCACAACCTGGGTCAAAGAAGAAGAAATCCCAAAGAAGGATTTTTAAGCAGGAGGAAAGGGTTGACGCTTTCCCATCCTGAAGTTATAGCACCAGTATTCTTGTCCGATCCAAACAGTGAATCTATGAGAATTCCTATCTCACTGTTCAAACAAGAGAATGACCAAATCGTTGACACATTTGCCCTCATAGATTGTGGAGCAAGCAGAGACTTCATAGATCGTGATCTAGTGAAGAAGAAAGGATACAAACAAACCCAACTAGATAAACTGAAGAAAGCCCACAATATGGATGGATCCCCAAATATCAGAGGAATTTTCTGCCACAAAGTCACCTTCATGGTTCGGATTGGAGAAGTAAACAAGAAAAGAGACTTCCTCATTATCAATTGCGGAAAAGAAAATGTGATTCTCGGAATGATGTGGCTCTGAGAAACCAATCCAATGATAAATTGGACCACTGGAGAAGTTGCCCTCCCTGATAAACTGAGAACCCCATGACACGACTCACTGAAAGCAATATGTCAAAGATACCTCATCCAGTATCTGGAACTAGATCCCAATAAAAAGATAGCCAAGCTGTGGAGGAAAAGAATCAATAAAAGGATTGAAACCCTTATCAGAAAAACTATGATTGCTACAGAAATCGCCGCACAAGAAAACCCTAAGGAGGAAATGCTTCCACTGGAATACAAAGACTTTGCCAATGTCTTTGCCAAACAAGAAGAAGAAGAATTACCACCCTCTCAACCATTTGACCATGAAGTAGACCTCGAAACAACCTTCATACCCAAGGTAGCCAAGGTATACCCTTTGAACCCCAAGGAGAAAGAGGTCTGTAAAGATTTCATTGACGAACATCTGAAATCTGGGAAAATAGTCCCATCCAAATCTCCACAAGCGTCCCCTTTCTTCTTCGTACCAAAGAAAGATGGATCTGTATGACCCTGCCAGGATTACTGGTATCTCAACTCCCATACCATCAAAAATGCCTACCCACTTCCACTCATCTTTGACCTCATCAACCAACTTAAGGGATCATCTATCTTCACCAAGATGGACATCCGATGGGGATATAACAACGTCCTCATCAAACCACAGGACAGATGGAAGACCACATTCATAACACCCATGGGACTCTTCAAGCTGACAGTAATGTTCTTTGGCATGTGTAACTCCCCAGCAACGTTCCAAGCCCTGATAAATCACACCTTCACAGATCTCCTAGCCAAAGGATGGTTAATCATCTACATGGACAATATCTGTTGTCAATTTTACGCTTATCTAATCTTTCCAATCTTATCTTATCTTATCATCTTTAATCTTTTATCTTTGGACTTAGCACCTTTCAAGTCACAGACCACTTTGGTTCTCATGGTCACGTGACATTCTTAGGTAATCATTCCAGAACATTTTATGACATCATACCTTAGGGCAGACTTGTATAACCATACACGCATGGACCAGTAGCACAGCATCTGTATAGTATATAAGCAATACATTCTCAATGGAGAACTCCAGTCAAGTTTTCATTGAGTTTCCCCTTATCTTTTTTTGTCTTTCAGTCAGTATCAACTGTGTGCACCTGTGTTCAGTATTGGATTAAGGTCGACAACAGAAGAACTTGACTTTCATCTACACACCTGCACACCGACAAACTCTTTTACCTTTACCTGCTGTGGTATACCTGGATGCGAGGGTTAACGCGAGTGGCAACTATGCGCCCTTTTTGAAATCAAGATCAACGACTATCACCCGATACTTTAATAGAGGCAACCCCTCTAGGCACAGTGCTAGATCTTAAAGTTCACTTCTCCTATGAAGGTTCTTGAGGACAACAAACAAAGAAAGCCATGAGTACATGCAACGCAAACAAAGTCTCTCATACCAAGAGCACGTGTGACAGTCGCAGCCTGTCCAGTATAACATTACTGGTTAACATTGTTACACAGTCGTCCACTGTATTAAATTAGGATAACATTGCTGAGCCCATAGTGTACCAGGGCCACTGTCTGCATAAATCCTGGACAATAAACGGATTGTCGCTTGTAACCTGCAAAAGCGGTTAATGTAATACCTACATACAGGTAGACTTGTGCAAGAGAGGGATAGATCTAGTGGCTATTGACTAGACTACCCAAATGACGAAGACAAGAGTTAGGAAGCTCGTCCAAATTAAGGAAATTTTTATGAGTTTTGTTATGTTCGAAGGACCATACTTTGAAAACCTCCCTCCATACTGGTCAGAAACTAGTATCCCCTCTTCCTTCTTTGATGGCGAATACGTCAAAGTACATGACATCTTCTGGGACTCTGAGCCTACTGCCTCCTACTCGGCAGTAGTAGAGTTTTGACAAATCCTTCCCACTCCCATCCCCCACTGGTCTGAGATCAACTTAGACCTTCTTTACCCACGACCACAAACTGTCGTTCCACCAGCGACAAGGAACCCCACTCTCAGAAGATCTGAGCGAAGAAGAAAAGTTCCTCCACAACTCCCCACCACCATCACCAAGCCTACATCACATTCCCGTCATGAACATAGATCCTCCCACTGCCGACGTGGCCACCATGTTGGCCAACATGAATCAAATGCTGGTTGCCCTGCAGGGCCAACTAGCCCAAGCAAACACGAGGGCCAAAGAGGCTCTCACAAGGGCACAGGCAGCCAAGCATGAGGCTGCCACCGCTGCACACAGGGCTGTCCTAGCCAAAATGGGATGGCCAAACCCTCATAACATGGAGTTTAGAATCTCCAAAAAAATTGAAGTGGTCCCTGACCCGGGCCGCTATTCTGGAGTGCCCACCAAGTTTGAAACTTGGTATGAAAACTTACCTCACCCTAAACGAGGAAACATTTACAAAAGACTCAGAAAAGATAGTCGCTGTCTTGATGAGAATCAGTCCCAAGGATGGTGACAAGAACAGTGCCAGAGCCTGGGCCTATATCAAACTACAATGACTCGCTGACAGTCTCTGGGGGATCGTCAACTTTGAGTTGTTCAAAATCGAGGTCAAAAGTCAATTCAGGTCCTCCCTCAATAAGGACATGGCCATGAGGCTCTTGGAGAAAAGGGCACAAGGAGGTTCGGAGTGGATCCACTGTTACCTTACTGACTGGGAACAGCTATACCTAAGGGCTGAACCCTCCCACTCCGAGGCCTGCAGGCTTCTTGAACGAAATGTGCGCAAGGACATAATGCGCATAATATTTGAACAAGGAAAATGGAAAGATGGCCCTGATGAATACATGGTTGTCATCAAGGAAGTTGGAACAATGTTGGAGCAATATGAGCTCCACTTTGAACTGAAAAGGGAACCCTTCGTTCCAAAGGTGTCTGGCTCTGGTAGCCACACTTACAGAGGCTGTGGCAAGCCCATGGACATCGGAGCACTCCAACGTGGGTGTTTCAATTGTGGCAAGAAAGGCCACCAAGCAAAACAATGCCGCTCCCCTAAAAAGGAGTGCAGCAAGTGCCACTTCCTTGGAGGTGGTCATGCAAGGAGATGCGCGGACTTTAAACAAGTTCATGCAGTGGAGACTTCTGAGAAGGCTCCCAAAAAGGACTCCAATGAGCTTGGTCTTCCAGACCGCAACTCCAACACCTACCAACAAATGAGGGTGTTCTTCCATGATGAATATGACATGGAAATAAAGAGCCAGGGAAAAGAATATGGCACATAAATCTACCGGGTGTTTGTATGCCAAAGGACCCTATTAAGGACTCTATATGCAATGAACTTTCTCCTATGTACAATAAATTCTCGTATTTACAATGTATTGAAGCATCGCCTGAGGATGACTCCCTAACTAGGACAATTCCTGTTGTACGTTTACCAAAGACTGATGGGATGGTGCAAGAAGTCGCACGCTGCATGGAAAATGCAGGCTTAATTTCCCATAAAGAAAAAGAAAAAATATTACATTATCTATTGCAGAACAAACCCCGGAATGGATCTTAGTAAGGTCTATAAAACCAAAAAGAGAAGTGTTGGTGAAAATAGAAGTTTTCCATCCAACAACCAAGGACAAGAAGTTTGCTGCAGACGCACTACTGGACAGTGGTGCTAACAGCATCTTCATCGACAAGGAATGGGCTAGTAAAAGGAAACTACCCATAAAACCCCTCACACACCCGATCCCTGTGTTCAATGTTGACAGATCAAAGAACCAAGGAGGCAGTATCACGCATGCTGTTGAACTCATCGTCCAATACCAGGGACACCACGAGAAAGTTGTGGCAGAAGTTACATCACTGGGAAAGAATTCAATCATTCTTGGCTATAAGTGGCTTGAAACCCATAACCTGGAGATGGACTGGCCCTCCAGCAAGGTTACACTCTCATGCTGTCCACCATCATGTCATATGTTAGCAGAAAGAGGTGCTTTCTTGTGCTCCCTCGACGAGCAAGAGCAAGGCATCGCACATGGAGCCTATAACATGATCAAGTCCTTAGAACAGAAAAAGGACAATGACAACCCAGTGGCGTTAGTGCCAACGCAGTTCCACGAATTCCTGGACTGCTTTTCCAAAAAGGAATCAGAATGTCTTCCTATTAGAAAATCATGGGATCATGCAATCGACATGAAGGAAGGATTTGTCCCCAAAAAGGGCAAACTGTACAATATGACACCCATAGAAGTCGACAAAGTCAACAGTTTCGTCAAAGATCAATTACGGAAAGGATATATCCAACCTTTGAAGTCCCCCCAAGCAGCACCCGTGTTCTTCATTCCCAAAAAGGATGGAAAGAAGTGCATGGTGCAAGATTACTGATACCTCAATGAGTGGACGATTAAAAACAGCTACATGCTGCCGCTCATTTCTCAACTAGTGGACAAGTTGAAGGGTGCTAAGATGTTCACCAAAATGGACCTCCGATGGGGGTACAACAATATTCGAATCAATGAAGGCGACAAATGGAAGGCCGCATTCATTATGCCTAAAGAAGTGTTTGAGCCTCTTGTTATGTACTTCGGGTAGTGCAATTCACCCAGTACATTCCAGCAAAAGATGAACGAGATCTTTGCCAACATGGACAACATGGTCATTATCTACATAGATGACCTAATGGTTTTCACCAAATCAGATGATATCAAAGAACATGATCGAATCGTCTTAGAAGTCCTACAGAGATTAAAAGAAAACGATCTCTTCATCAAACCCAAGAAATGCATGTTCGACGCTAAAGAAGTGGAGTTCTTGGGAATGTTGGTTAATGAGTACGGCATCAAAATGGAAGCCAGCAAGGTGGAAGCTGTAAAAGGATGGCCCACACTTCGAAACATGAAAGGAGTGAGAAGTTTCCTAGGGTTAGCAAACTTCTATCAAAGATTTATCAAAGACTTTTCGGTGATCACACGACCATTACATGATCTCACAAAAAAGGAACAAGTGTGGCAGTGGGAAGAAGCAGAACAAGGCGCCTTCGACGCGCTTAAGAAAGCTTTCACCACAGCCCCAGTTCTAGCCTACCCAGATATAGACCAACAATTCTGGATGGAAACGGACACCTTGGACTTTGCCACAAGAGGTGTCCTCTCAATAGAAAAAGAAGGATGCTGGCACCCCATGGGATTCTTCTCACACACAATGGATAGCACTCAAAGAAACTATCCTATTGCCGACAAAGAAATGTTGGCAATCATACAAGGGCTTGAAGTCTGGCGACACTACTTCGAAGGAGCTCACCACCAATTTGAGATTTGGACTGATCATGCAAATCTCCAGTACTTCATGAAATCGCAGGATCTCACCCGCCGACAAGCACATTGGCAACAATATTTAACAAGGTTTAATTTCCTTCTGGTCAACAAACCAGGAACAGTAATGGGAAAAGCCGATGCCCTCTCATGATGAGAAGATCACACAATTGGCATTGAAAACGACAACCACACTGTCACCCTGATAAAGCCAGAGTGGATACAAGGATTAATCTCGGACCCTGAAATGGTCCTTGAGAAGAAAGTAAAAGAGGCGGTAGTTTTGCTAAAAGAGAGCGAACTACCAAAAGGAGTTGTAGTAGATGAAGAAGGCATTCTTCACATCAAGGACAAAATCTTTGTTCCCAATGTAGGACGTTTACAGCAGGACATCTTGGAATTCTTCCATGATTCTATATTCGCAGGACATGGAGGTATGGACCACACATGAGCCCTTATCTCCAGATCCTATATCTGGGAAAACCTCTGCGATCACATCAAGGAGTACGTAAAGAGATGCAAGGCTTGTGCACAGGCCAAAAGTTCCACTCAACACCCAAGTGGAAAATTAATTCCTCTCCCTATCCCCACGAAGCCATGGATGGACATCTCTGTGGACTTCACAACTGATCTTCCCCCCTCCAACAGCTTCGACACCGCACTCATTGTTGTCGATAAATTATCAAAAGAAGCAGAATTTATTCCCACGGATAAGTCTGTGACAGCCTTGGGAACAGCTAAATTATATTGGGATTATGTATGGAAACATCATGGACTCCCATCGTCAATTGTTTTGGACCGAGGTCCACAATTCGCTGCGCAAGTCACAAAAGAACTTAGTGCTATGCTATTGATCGAACTCCGTATATCAATGGCATTCCATCCCCAAACAGATGGACAAACTGAGTGGTTGAACCGTGAACTACAATCGTTTTTACACATTTTCACACACGAAAAGCAAGATGAATGGGCTGATTGGCTAGCCATTGCCCAGTTTAGTTATAACAACCATGTTCATTCTGCCACTGGCACCTCCCTGTTTTCATTGACGAAAACTTACGAACCTCAAATGGGTATTGAACCCAAAATCTCCCCTTCCCCCACAGCAATGGACTTTGCCACCAAACTTCAAACTACGCTTGATAATCTAAAGAAGACCCAAGCAGATATGAAGAAACACGCAGATGAGCTACGCTCTGACGCACCTTCCTATTTGGTCAGACAACATGTCTGGCTATCCACAACCAATCTCTGCCTTCCCAGGTAGTCTAAGAAACTGACGGAACGCTGGATTGGCCCATATCTTATTACAGCATTGGCTGGAACTAATGCCTACACGCTTGCTTTACCAAAGATGATGCGCATTCACCCGACAGTGAATGTAAGCTGCATTAAACCTTATTTAGAGAAATTCCCCTCTCAACCTTTATCCACCCCGGGACCAGTAGACGTGTCAAATGAGGGCCATGAAGAATATGAAGTCGACTACATCATTGACTCTCGTTTATGAAAAGGGAAAATCAAATTCCTTGTTCACTGGAAGGGCGAAAATGATGAAGATTGCACGTGGGAACCCCGTTCTCACCTTAAACATGTGCAAGTGTCTATTGCAGACTTTTACAAGTCTCATCCCTCCACCCCACGCCAGCTCAATATGGTGCAAACGCTCTTTGACGGATTTTTCAAGCCATACAAAAATATGACAATGGTCAAACATCCTCCTTTTTCTCGCCTGGAAGTCAAGCTCTAGAAGGGGGGTAATGTTGTTAATTTTACACTTATCTAATCTTTCTGATCTTATCTTATCAGATCATCTTTTATCTTTTATCTTTGGACTTAACATCTTTCAAGTCATGGACCACTTTGGTTCTCACGGTCACATGACATTCTTAGATAATCATTTCAGAACATTCTATGACGTCATACCTTAGGGCAGACTTGTATAACCATATGTGCACGGACCAGTAGCACAGCATCTGTATAGTATATAAGCAATACATTCTCAACAGAGAACTCCAGTCAAGTTCTCATTGAGTTTCCCCTCATCTTTTCTTGTCTCTCAGTCAGTATCAACTGTTAACACTGGGTGTCGGAACGTAGCACAGTGAACACTCGAAGTAGTTCAGAGTCTTGTTGTGGGCAAAGCAAAGAGAAGAAGTGTCTCACTACCCAATGCACACACTTGGGGCTCATAGATGTGCTAAGTAACAATGCTGGATTGTGTAGAACTAGCTGGAAAATACAGGTTGAGTTGAGTGGCTACTTATACGAGTGGTGATACTGCATAATCCTATGTGTGCAGTGAGGGCTATGTTACTGCATACTGTGTAAAGCGTGGTGCGCAATATCATGGCTATGTTGAATGAGTAAGGGATCATGAGTCATCACATAAGGAGAGTGATGATGAGGAGAAATTGGTCCGTTATGTAAAATAATGTGGTTCTGAAGGGCTCTGAAGAAATCCCTGTGGTTCCGGTTGAAGGTGAAGATATTAAACAAAGAAATAAAGTGTAAACATGGTTCCAAAGGGTTCCAAAGAAACCCCTGTGGTTCCGGTTGAAGGTGAAGATCTATTGGCATGGTTCTGAAGGGTTCCGGTTCAGAACCAGAAAGATTAGAGGGGAAAGGAAGATGAGTGTTTGGCGAAGACACGAGGGGAAACAATGAGTCCATAGACATAGGGAAAAGATGGGTTGTAGGGGAAAATTGTAAAATTACCCCCTTTGTAATGTTGAAGCACCTGCTCAACGATCTGGTCCATTGATATCTCCCTCATTGACCTCATAGTTGGTGAGGTCAAGGTCTGCATCGAGAAAGCCGTCATCATGGTCAAGCCCATTGTAAACTGGGCAAAGGGCGCAAATATGTCCATATTTGTCGCATTCTCCACACTGTCATCGATGGCATTTTGCCTGAACATGTCCTGGGGCATTTTTGTGGCACCAGGGGCAGGTGTATTTTCCACAGAAAATGCGGACATGATCTGCCTTTCCACATTGGTGGCAGCAGAGTCATTTCTTAGGAGGACATGTAGGGATAGTGGAAGTGTTGATGTTGATGGGATCTCGAGATATTCCTGCTCCATCCAGGGGAGCTGATCTGGTTCCTCAAAAGGAATGGAGGAGAGGGCGTAGGGTGTCTCCCAAGGTATTTAGGGTGGTTTGGGGAAGTCTTGGAGATAACAGGCTCTCATGATGAGTGAGAGCTCTTCATTGCATGTCCTCAGGAGCAGGAGTGGGTAAACAGGTTGCAACTGAAGAGTCTTCTGAAACATCAGAGGGAGTTGGAGCATGAGTATCGATTTTTGGGGACTCTGGAATGGAGATTGGAGCGGGAAAGTACATCCGCTCAGGGGAATGAGGAGGTGGGATTTGGAGAATGGGGGAAGGAGTTCTTTCAATGGATATTGGCATGTCAAGATGGGAGTTGAAGGATATGGTGCAAAGGGCATCTCCTACATAGGTCCTGTATTCATGGATGTCCATGATGTTGAAGAACAGTTCTACAATGGGTCGAAGTAGGTTCTCATTGATGTGATCCACTAGGTGCCCGAACCCTTCCTTATAAAGCAGGTTGAGAATGAGGGAATGCACTTCGTCCACTCCAGTTTGCATTACAAACGTGAATTGTTCTGGGGAGTCATAAGGGACGAGTTGGTGGGTAGCAAGGTGGATGATCTAGTATGTTTGGAAGAGGGAGCATAAGTCCTTAGTTTTCTTATGATAGTTGTAGCACAGGTCTAATTCCATGCGCAGGGTAAGAGCTGGGGTAGTCAAGACAGAGGCAAAGAGGATTCTTTGCAAGCGAGGGGGAAGTCGGTTGGAGCAGATATAGTAGGAATACGGCAGTTCAAGGTGGTTCCTTTGGGCCATGAGGGATTTATAGGTTCCCCTGGCCATGATGCAGTTGCAGTGTGTAACAGAAGAGGGGGATTGTTGGGTCATGATTTGTAATGCCAGGGGCAGCCGTTATACTTCTTGTTACAGAAGTATTGGTGTTCAAGAGGATGGGACAGAGGGAGGTTGTTGCAATAGAGAAAGAAGAACTTGTAGAAGGGTAGACCGGGTTGGAATTCAAAGTTTCTTCTTCGGAGCATTTACTGGGGGAAGTCCTTTGGTTGAGCAGACTTATATTCATCCAGGAGTGTTTGTGCATGTTGGAGGTTTCCCTCTGGTTCCCAAGTGTTCTTTGCTGCGGAGTATCCTTTCCAGAATACTAGGTACTGCCTTCATCCTCATGTTCCTCGATGAGAGAGGATGGAATCTATTTCGTACTCTTCTTCTCTGCCGATCAGCTCGGGCAGTGGATCCGAGAAGTTGGGGCCATGCTCCACAGTTTCTCGATAAGGGGATAGGAGGGAGGTGTGAAATACATTGTGTATCTTCCAGGTTGGTGGCAGTTTAAGGGAGTATGATACAGGAGAGATAACCTGCGTGATTTCAAATGGTCCTTCTCGTTTTGGGGATAGCTTTCTTGATAGGTACTGCAGTCAAAGGTTTCTTCCTTCCAGCCAAACTTTGTCACGAACTTCCCAGGGGCAGAACTAAGATGAGGTTTGTTCCTTCATGATCTATTGGGTTTTCTAGTGTGCAGCAAGGGCTTCCCGTCGGGCTTCCTCCAATTCAGATAGGCATGTTTTTAAAGTGGGGAGGAATGTCTTTCTGATTGGAGGATAGGAGTGGGGTTTGTATCCCAAGATGAGGGAGAAAGGGGATTTCAGGGTGGAGGAGTGATCGGTGGAATTATGGGAGAATTCCGCCATTGGGAGTAGTTCTGCCCATTGTTCTGGATGTCCATCACAGAATATGCATAGGTAGGTTTCAAGTTCCTGATTTACTCATTCGGTTTCTCCATCAGTTTGGGGATGGTACACAGATGAGAGTTTTAGATCATATTTTAGGAGTTTGGCGAGTTCTCGTGCAAAGGCAGATGCGAATTGGGGTCCTCTGTCAGAGATACAGTGGTCATGGAGTCCGTAGTGTCAGAATATATTCATGAAAAATAGTTGGGCAACTCCGGTGGCGTCAATGGTTTTGTGGCAAGGGATGAGAATTACCCCCTTTGTAAAGCCATGGTCGACCACGACCATGATAGAGTCAAAAGTGAGAGAAGGTGGGAGGTCGGTGATGAGGTCAACTGAAACCTGCTGAAAAGGGCGAGTGCAGGTAGAGGAAAGTGGTGTCAATGCAGGGGAGGTAGGATGGGTGTTTACTTTATTATCCTGGCAAACTGCGCAGCCTTGGATGAATTTAAGGTGGTCATGCCAGGCCACCAGTAATCGCATTGCATCAGGTTGGTAGTGCAGAATACTCCGCCATGTCCACCATGGTCACTTTCATGTGTGAGGCAGACGAGTCCCTGTCAAGCTGGTTCTGGGATATAGAGTTGATGTTTGTAGTGTAGCATCCCATTGGCATAATTCCAGTCATGTGGTTGGGATTTAGTGATCAAGGAAGTGCCCTCGTTTAGTGCTTTAAGGGCGGTGACGACCAAGGGATCGGATGGGGTAGATTCAGTAATTTTCTCAACCAGGGCGAAGTCAAGGGTTCGAATGTATATGTCTTCGGGGAGGAGGGTGACTTCCTGGTTATCAGTGGAAGTGTCCACAGTGTCTTGTTGAGATAGAGTGTCGGCAGGCCCCATTTGTGTGCCAAGTACGGGGGAAAAGTGGAGGTCGAAGTCTTGAAGGAACAACATCCACCACACCTGCCTCCTAGAGAGTTTTTGTGGTTCCTTGAAGTATGCAAGATTTTTATGGTCAGTAATAACCATAACTGGGAGTCCTGTTCCTTGTAAGTAGTGTTTCCATTCCTCCAGAGCGTGGATAACCCCGAGAAGTTCTCGATCATAGATGTCATAGTTCTGTTCTGTGGGAGATAGGGTTTTAGAGAGATAGGCGCAAGGGTGTAAATTGCCATTGCTATCATTCTGCATGAGGACGGCTCCTATAGCTGTTAAGGAGGTGTCAGTCATGACAGTGAAGGGTTTTGTGATGTCAGGCATTTGGAGGACAGGTTTCTGGGTGAAGGTTTGCTTGATGGCTAAGAAGGCTTCATCGCACTCTTTGGTCCATTCCCACTTCGCCCCTTTTCTGGTTAAGTCATGTAGGGGCTTTGCCTTGGTGGAGAAGTTCGAGATGAACTTTTGGTAGAAGTTGCAGAATCCAATAAATGATCGAACTTCTTTGACCAATCAGGAGGGTTGCCATTCATTGATGGCCTGTAGTTTTACTGGATCCATCTGGATCCAGTCTGCTCTGATGATCATTCTGAGGTATTCTACCTCCACTTTATCGAAGAAACACTTTTTCAGTTTCAAGGATAGACGGTGTTCTCAGAGTCTTTGGAGGACTCGATGAGTTCGTTCCTGATGTACTATTTGGTCACTGGAATGGATGAGGATGTTGTCCATGTAGATGATTAACCATCCTTCAGCTAGGAGATCCACGAAGGTGTGGTTCATCAGGGCTTGGAACGTTGCTGGAGAGTTACACATGCCGAAGAACATCACAGTCAGTTCAAAGAGTCCCATGGGTGTTATGAATGTGGTCTTCCATCTGTCCTGTGGTTTGATGAGGATGTTGTTGTATCCCCATCAAATGTCCATTTTGGTGAAGATAGATGATCCCTTGAGTTGGTCAATGAGGTCAGAGATGAGTGGGAGTGGGTAGGCATTTTTGATGGTATGGGAGTTGAGATACTGGTAATCCTGACAGGGTCATACAGATCCATCTTTCTTGGGTACAAAGAAGAAAGGGGATGCCTGTGGGGATTTGGATGGGACTATTTTCCCAGATTTCAGATGTTCGTCAATGAAATATTTACAGGCTTCTTTCTTCTTGGGGTTCAAAGGGTATACCTTGGCTACCTTGGGTACGAAGATCGTGTCAAGGTCCACTCCATGGTCAAATAGTCTAGAAGGTGGTAGTTCATCTCCTTCTCTTTCGGCAAAGACGTCGGCAAAATCCTTGTATTCAAAAGGGAGGGGTTCTTCTTTACAGGGTTCTTGGACCGCGAGTTCGGTGGCAAGGGTGGTTTTTCTGATGAGGGTTTCTATTCGGTTGTCAATTCTCTTTTTCCATAGTTTGGCTATTTGCTCATTGGGGTCCAGCTCTAGATACCAGACAAGGTACCTTTGGCACATTGCCCTGGGGGAATCATGTCGTGGGGCTTTAGGTTTATCTGGGAGGGCTACTTCTCTGGTTGTCCAGTTTATCACAGGGTTGGTTTCTCGGAGCCATGTTATTCCGAGAATTAGGTTTTCTTTTCCACAGTTGATAACAAGGAAGTCTCTTTCCTCATTTACTTCTCCAATCCGAATTGTGAGAGTCACTTTGTGGCGAATTATCCCTTCCATGTTCAGGGATCCATCTGCATTATGTGCTTTCTTTGGTTTGTCCAGTCGGATTTGTTTATACCCTTTCTTCTTCACTAGATTGTGATCTATGAAGTCTCCACTTGCTCTGCAATCTACGAGGGCAAACGTGTCGATGATTTGATCATTTTCTTGTTCAAACAGAGAGATGGGAATTCACATAGATTCACTGTTTGGATCGGACAAGAATATTGGTGCTATTACTTCAGGATGGGAGAGCATCGACCCTTTCCTCCTGTTTAAAAATCCTTTTTGGAGATTTCTTCTTCTTTGACCTGGGTTGTGGCAACAGTCTCCAGTTTGTTGATGTCATAGAGGATGTTGAGTGTGTGTACAAGTTCCTCCTCAGTAACACCCCTTTCCTTAAGGGTGTCCTGGTACTCTTCAAACTTGGTCTTTCGGACATATTTGTTTCTGGCTGGGTTTCTCTATGGGTGAGAAGGGGTCCAGTTGTTGTTCTTTCCTTGTCCCTCAGGACATTTGTCTCGAGAGTGGTTCCTGGTGTGGCACCCTACTCAATGGCATTTGAAGCACTTGTTGTTCCTCATGTGTTCTGCCCTTTCTATCAGTGAAAGTTTGGTGAAGTTGACTCGTACTGTGTTGACATCCATGGTGTTTGGGTCTCTCTGGTAGTCCTTCCTTTGACCTGGAAGTCTACTCTTTGTCCCTTTTGCAGATCCTCTATCCTCTTGTTCTGAGCATGGAATACTCTGGAAAGTCTGAGCCATTCTGCAAGTTTGTCAGGGAGGGGGTTGATAGAGAGGATCTTTGTGGAGATGTCCAGATCCAATCCTTTTATAAGGTAGTTTATCTTGGTGACTTCATCGTCAATTCCTGCTATGGCCTCTGTAGCCTGGAAGGCAGTGATGTAGTTGGTGTATCCAGCATTGCTCTTCCCTTGTTGTACCAGTTTGTCTAACTGATCCCTTGCTTGATTTTTGTAATCAAAGGGGAAGGTCTTCTCGAATAATTCCATGAGCTTGGTGAGGTCCTTCAACGTGTTGTTGGCAAGCTGGACATAGATTGATTTGGAGAAAGCACTTCCTCTGCCTTTGCTCATTTTAGCAAGGGTGGTTAGGATCTTGGCGTTCTTGTTATAAAACTTCTGATTCATGTTGAAGTAGGTGGTCATGGCCATTTTCCAACGTATAACATCCTTCAGATCCCCAGAGAAATCTGTGGGTAGTCCAACTTTAAATTCAACATCTTTGTTTCCATGATCCGACATTTCTATATCAGGATTTGGGTCTTTGGGTGGTGGGGGTGGTGGTTGTCTAGGAAAGGGGGGAGTGTCTTGGATCCTCCAGTCCTCAGTAGGGATTGGTGCTGGAAGAGTGAAGAGCGCAGACAGTGTTTGAATATCGTCTGAGGATTCAGAAGGGGGACATAGTATGGTCCATCCTTATCGTGATCCTTGTCTGGAAATGGTGGGTGTATCTTTCTGTCAGGTGACAGAGATAGAGTTGAAGAGCTAGTTCTTTTGTTAATGCTGGGCATTGGAACATAGCACAGCGAACACTTGAAGTAGTTCGGAGACTTGTTGTGGGCAAAGCAAAGAGAAGAAGTGTCTTACTATCCAATGCACACACTTGGGGCTTGTGGATGTGCTAAGTAACAATGCTGGATTGCGTAGAACTAGCTGGAGAATACAGGTTGAGTTGAGTGGCTACTTATATGAGTGGTGATACTGCATAATCCTATGTGCGCAGTGAGGGCTATGTTACTGCGTACTGTGTAAAGCATGGTGCGCAATATCATGGCTATGTTGAATGAGTAAGGGATCATGAGTCATCACATAAGGAGAGTGATGATGAGGAGAAATTGGTCCGTTATATAAGATAATGTGGTTCTGAAGGGCTCCGAAGAAATCCCTGTGGTTCCGGTTGAAGGTGAAGATCTACTGGCGTGGTTCCAAAGGGTTCCGGTTCAGAACCAGAAAGATTAGAGGAGAAAGGAAGATGAGTGTCTGGTGAAGACACGAGGGGAAACAATGAGTCCATAGATATAGGGAAAAGATGGGTTGTAGGGGAAAATCGTAACATCAACTGTGGGTGCCTGTGTCCAGTATTGGATTAGGGTCGACAACAATATCCTCATCCATTCTAGCGACCCAATAGTGCATCAGGAACAAACTCGTCAAGTCCTCCAAAGACTCTGAGAACACTGTTTAATTTTGAAACAGAAAAAATGTTTTTTTGATAAAGCGGAGGTAGAATATCTCGGAATGATCATCAGAGCAGACCAGATCCAGATGGATCCAGTAAAACTAAAGGCCATCAATGAATGGCAACCCCCCTGATCGGTCAAAGCAGTCCGATTGTTTATCAAATTCTGCAACTTTTATCGAAAGTTCATCTTGAACTTTTCCACCAAGGCAAAACCCCTACATGACTTAACCAGGAAAGGAGCAAAGTGGAAATGGACCAAAGAGTGCGACAAAGTCTTCTCGGCCATCAAGTGCACCTTCATCCAACAACCTGTCCTTCAAATGCCCAACGTCACAAAACCATTCACTGTTATGACAGATGCCTCTCTAACAGCCATAGGGGCTGTCCTCATGCAGAATGATAGCAATGGCGACTTACACCCTTGCACCTATCTCTCTAAAACCCTTTCACCTGCGGAACAAAATTATGACATCTACAATCAGGAACTTCTCAGGGTAATTCGTGCCCTAGAGGAATGGAAACACTATGGAACCAGACTCCCAGTAACAGTCATTATTGACCACAAAAACCTTGCATACTTCAAGGAACCACAAAAACTCTCTAGGAGATAGGCATGATAGATGCTGTTCCTCCAAGATTTCGACCTCCACTTCTCCCCCGTGCCTGGAACACAAATGGGACCCGCCGACGCTCTGTCTTGATGAGACACTGTGGAAACCTCCACCAATAACCAGGAAGTTACCCTCCTCCTTGAGGACATGTTCATCCACACCCTTGATTTCGCCTTGGTTGAGAAAATTGCTGAATCCACCCCATCCGATCCATTGGTTATTACCACCCTTAAAGCACTCAATGAGGGCACCCCCTTGATCACCAAATCCCAACCACATGACTGGGATTACACTGATGGGATGCTATATTACAAACATTGACTTTATATTCCGGAACCAGCATGACAGGGGCTTGTCCGCCTCACCCATGAAAGTGACCATGGTGGACACGGTAGAATCTTCCACACTACCACCTTACTACAACACAATTACTGGTGGCCTGGCATGACCACCTTCATCCACAAATTTGTCCAAGGTTGTACCGTTTGCCAGGCTGACAAAGTAAACACCCATCCCACCACCCCTGCTTTGACACCATTTCCATCCACCTGCACTCGCCCCTTTCAGCAGGTTTCTGTCGACCTCATCACCGACCTCCCACTTTCCCTCACTTTTGACTCTATTATGATCATGGTCGACCATGGCCTTACAAAGGGGGTAATTCTCATCCCATGCCACAAAACCATTGACACCACCAGAGTTGCCCAACTGTTTTTCATGAATATATTCCGACACTATGGACTCCATGACCACTGCATCTCCAATAGGGGACCCCAATTCATGTCTGCCTTCACATGAGAACTTGCCAGACTTCTAAAATATGATCTAAAACTCTCGTCCACATATGATCCCCAAACTGATGGAGAAACAGAACGAGTAAATCAAGAACTTGAGACATACATACGCATATTCTGTGATGGACACCCAGAACAATGGGCAGAACTACTCCCAATGGTGGAATTCTCCCATAATTCCGCTGTCCACTCCTCTACCCTGAGATCTCCTTTTTCCCTCATCCTGGGATATGAACCCCACTCCTATCCTCCAATCGGAAAGATGTTCCTCCCCGCTCTGGAAACATGCCTATCTGAATTAGAGGAAGCCTGACGGGAGGCCCTTGCTGCACATGAGAAAACCCAATGGATCATGAGAGAACGAACCTCTTCTAAGTTCCACCCCTGGGAAGTAGGAGACAAGGTCTGGCTGGAAGGAAGGAACCTTCGACTGCGGTACCTATCAAGAAAGCTATCCCCAAAACAAGAAGGACCATTTGAAATCACACAGGTTATCTCCCCTATATCATACCACCTTAAACTGCCACTGACCTGGAAGATACACGATGTATTCCATGCCTCCCTCCTATCCCCTTATCGAGAGACTGTGGAACATGGCCCCAACTTCTTGGATCCACCGCCTGAACTGATTGGTGGAGAAGAAGAATATGAGATAGATTCCATTCTTTCACATTGAAGAACACGAGGTCGAAGGCAGTACCTAGTATCCTGGAAAGGATACTCCGCAGCAAAGAACACTTGGGAACCAGAGGGAAACCTCCAACATGCACAAACACTCCTGGATGAATATAAGTCTGCTCAACCAAAGGACTTCCCCCAGTAAATGCTCCGAAGAAGAAACTTTGAATTCCAACCCAGTCTACCCTTCTACAAGTTCTTCTTCCTCTATCGCAATGACCTCCCTCCATCCCATCCTCTTGAACACCAATGCTTCTGTAACAAGAAGTATAACGGCTGCCTCTGGCATTACAAATCATGACCCAGCAATCCCCCTTTTCTGTTATACACCACAACTGCATCATGGCCCAAGGAACCTATGAATCCCTCATGGCCCAAAAGAACCACCTTGACCTACCCTATCCCTACTATATTTGCTCAAACCACCTTCCCCCTTGCCTGCAGAGGATTCTCTTTGCCTCCGTTTTGACTACCCCAGCCCTTACTTTGCACATGGAACTAGACCTGCGCTATAACTATGATAAGAAAACCAAAGACCTATGCACCCTCTTCTGAACTTACCAGATTATTCACCTCGCTGCTCACCAACTTGTCCCCCATGACTCCCCAGAACAATTCATGTCCGTAATGCAAACCGGAGTGGATGAAGCATGTTCCCTCATCCTTGACCTCCTTTATGAGGAAGGGTTTGGACACCTAGTGGACTGCATTGACGAGAGCCTGCTTTGACCCATCGTGGAGCCATTCTTTGACATCATAAGCGTCCACGAGTATAGAACCTACGTAGGAGATGCTCCTTGCACCATACCCTTTGACCCCCATCTTGACACACCAGTATCAGTCAAAAGAACTCCTTCCCCTATTTTTCAGATCCCACCTCCTCGTTCCCCTGAACAAACGTACTTTCCTGCTCCAGTTGCCATTCCAGAGTCTCCTAAAATCAATACCCATGCCCCTGCTCCCTCCAACATTTCAGAAGACTCTCCAGTTGCTACCCGATCACCCACTCCTGCCCCTGAGGACATGCTATGACAAACTCTCACTTGCCATGAGAGCTTGTTACCTCCAGGACTCCCCCCAGCAACCCTGCTTATGTTAGAGAATACTCTTTGTCCCATACTCCATTTCTTTCGAGGAACTAGGTCAGCCTCCTTGGACGGAGCAGGCACATTTCAGGACCCCATCAATGTCAACACTTCCAATATCCCAGCACGTCCCCCTAAGAAACAACTCCACTGTCACCAATGCAGAAAACCAGATCATGTTCGAATCTTCTGTGGAAAATACGTGTGCTCCTGGTGTCACAAATGTGCCCCTAGGCATGTGCAAGCTAGATGCCATCATTGACAATGTGTGGAGTGCAATGAGTATGGACATATTCGTGCCCATTGCCTGGTCTACAATGGTCTCGACCGCAGTGACAGATTCTCTGATGGAGACATTGACTTCACCAATTATGAAACCAATGAAGGAGACATTGATGGACCAGATTGTTGAGCAGGTGCTTCAATGCTACAAAGGGGGTAATGTTATGGTTTTCCCCTATGACCCATCTTATTTCTATGCCTATGGACTCATTATTTCCTCTCATGTCTTTGCAAGACACCTATCTTCTTTTCCTTGTTAGCTCTCCTTAACCTTTCACCTTCGATTAGACACACCGGAATTCCGGTTGAGTCACACTTTATATTCCGGTTGAGTCACGCTTTATAGTCCGGTTGAGTCATGCTTTATATTCCGGTTAAGTCACCTTTTCCTTATTTGGACTATTCCTCCTCCTTGTCACTCTCCTTATGTGATGACTCGTGTTCCCCTATTCATCCATTGGGTAGTGAGACACTCTATCACTTTGCTTTGCCCACAACAAGTCTCCGAACTACTTCGAGTGTTCACTGTGCTACATTCTGACGCCCAGTGTTAACAATAACAGTTCACATGAATCTTTCTGCGCGACCATTTTGTTGTGGAACATGGGGGGCACTATTAAATATTTTAATGCACTCCCCCTTAAGCATGTTGTCATATGCGGCGGATTTGTATTCATCACCAAAATCAGACAATCAGCACTGTACAGACATTTGGAATTGTGTCTTCACCATGGATAAAAAGTGGCGGGTAGCTGCCAATGCAGCACCTTTAGTGTGCAAAGGGGTGGTCCATGCCATCAAGGTGAAATCATTGAAGAAAACAATGATGTACTTGTACTTATGGTATGAGTCGGTTGGGAAGGATTTAATGCCCAAGTGGACAAATTCAAAAGTGTGCTTGGCATGAATGTTTGATGGGGGGAAGGATTTTTGAGGTTGTTTTCCTTTAGCACAACCAGGACAAATAGAAGTAGGGGATTCTGGAATCAGAAAGTCTGGAAGTCCGGAAGTGTATTGTTTCGCTTGTTTAAGGACCTCTTTTGAAGGATGACCCAGTTGTCTATGGACTGTTTCATAATCGATGGTTGCATGGGCAGAGCCAAGGATAGAAGAGGCTTTCAGAGTGTACATATTCCGGCCTAATTGACTGGTAACAAAGGGCATGAGCATTGTGCCATTGCTGTATGTCACAGTGATTGTGTCCTTCTCACCATGTACCTTAGCTCCTGTTTGTAGTAGGTGCCCAAGTGAAATGAGATTGACGCCAGAGTTGGGGATATGACTGACATTGTGCAGCACCAGTTCTTGGGCGCGACAATTGGCATCAAAGCATTGAAGAGAAATGGTTCCCTTTCCTTCTACCCAAATGAGAGATGCAGTGGTTTGTACCAGTATGTGCTCCTCCTTCTTAAACTTATGATAAGTTGTGAAGGCATCACGCAGTGAAGTGAAGTGCATTGAAGCACCTGAGTCTAGTATCCAATGGGTTCTCATCTTATCCATTATTTCTGTGCACTTGGAACAATTACAATGAATATCATTGCAAGTTTGTACACTACCACACATATTAACAAGACTACTAGCTGTAAGCGCAGATGCTGCTGTTAGCGAATCAGGTGTGGATGGAGTAGGAGGGACTGACCACATGTGTGGAAAATCGGGATCCTCACCCCCATACTTTGAGCCATATATATCGATCAGGTCCTCCTCATCCCAAGAGGATGCAGGAGGGGCCATGATGTTCTTGTGGCAAGAGCGCTTAGAGCGTTTGGTGGGAGGAGGAGAGTCAGAATCCAACTCAGGAATGGGCTCAAGCCATGAGGTGAGCGAAGAGGTGGTGGTGGTGGTGGACGAGGACACCAAGGAGGAGGAGGCAAAGGCAATGGCAGCGCTTGCTAGGAAAGATGGCCCATGTGATTGCAACCTACTGTCGAGGGACTGGATTGTTTCGATAAATGGCTAGATCGAAAGCCTATGGGCGAGATTGAAAGCCTCCTATATTCTGGTATGGAATGCAGGTCCTTATTGTCCTTGAAACATAGAGGCAGGACAGTGGGCAAGTTCATGCAGGTCAGGGAACAGCTCAGGACCGATCATGTGGGTGAAGGAGGCGATGTGGGCATGGGGCTGCTTGTTCTAAGCACCTTGTTTCTCATGTTGGTTTTTACCACCACACTTCCCACGCTTTCCCTTCTTCTTCAAGGCATTGCCATCAGGCACCTGCTATTGCTCGAAGTTAGGGTCAGCACCCTTGTGCTTAACAACACTGATCTTATTGGCCTGAGCAGCCTTGGGGGCACTGGTGCCAGTACTGTGAAGTATATGGCACTGGTCCCACGAGAGGACCATAGCTTGCTGGATTTCCTCGATGGAGGGGGTTGGTTTTAGGTTTCCCCTTGAGGTCCTTGGCTTGTGCAATAATCTGCGCTACCACGTCCATGGATGATGGAAGCTTGGCCAGCATAAGCATGGCCTGGATGTTTTTGGGGAATTTGTACCCCACTTGTTTGAGATAAGAGAATAGCATGACCACCTTGTTGAGAGATGGTGTGGGATGGAAGGAGGTGGCGATCTTGGTGTCAAGGAGCTCCTTGAATAGTGCAAATATGCCAGAGATCCCTGGGACATCATAGATGTCCTTCAAGATCTTGAGAAGGTGCATTATATTTGACTCCTGACCATATTTCTGCCTGAGAGATTCAGACAGATGGAGCTTGAGGGAGCCAATGATCATATCATTTGCCTTGATCCATTGGATATAGAAATCCCTGGTATCCTTGGTTGATTCGGCATCAAGAATGGGCTTGTTGAAATTGACTATCCAGGAGCATCTGGTAGCTTGAACGTAGGTCATCATGGCTGGCCACCATGAAGTCCAGTTGACTCCATTGAAGATTGGGATAGCGGCGGAGGAAGTGGGGGAAGACATTGTTATAGATCTGTAACGTGAACATGTCAGCATTTTGGACCAACATAGTTTCCCCATACCAGTACCCTGCGCAAAGATGTAGTGGGACACAATGCCATCGTTACTAGGTTTACCCACATGTGGCATTACTGCACAGTGGTTCACATGCAGCATTTCTGCACAGTGAAGAACTGGTCTGGCTAGGTCGCAGACAATGCAGCTGTTAGGCACAAGCATCATGTTTCACTAGCCAGGGCTCATAACCTGTTGAAGTGGCTATGTACTACAGGAGTAGAATAGACCTGAGGGAGGAAGTACTAGCTTACCGATTCAAGTAAACATTGATGTTGACAGCATGGTGTGGTAACTGGACAAGTTGTTCTATTGTAACTTCACTACTGAGCTTGTAATTTATACTACAGTGCTGAAGTCACATGATATGTATACATATACTTATTAGTACTTTCGGTTCCATACTTCTGGGTTCCGAGGTTCCAGGTTCCGAGTTCTGGATACTACACTACACTATGGTAATTATAAGTATATTGTTGAACAGTGATAGATACTTATTCAACAAGAAGTGAGGTAAAACCAGTGACCAATTTGTCTATGAGGTGTTATCCTACTGTATAAGGTAGTGTTGCTGCTGAACTGAAGTAGCTTCAAAGTAAATTTGGTTCAGTTTGAACAAGCCACACTGTTTGGGAAGTAGCATGAAGTACAGATTGTACAAGTATATTTAGGAGCAACAAGATATCTAGAAAATATAGTCCCTGTGCATATCATATCAGTGCAATGTAGTCCTAGATACTATAACTAGGTACTGTTTCACATGCACCAGTCACCAGTGCAGTGCACATGCACTTCTTGTGCCATCTCTCTCTCTCCACATACTGCAGTAGTATTGTCATTGTTGAGAGGAGGAAGGGTATAACTCTAGGATAGGAACATACTGTTGAATATGTATCTATTACTGTTCAACATAGTAGGCGTGACTCAACAAGCGTGACTCACACTACTAAATAAGTATACTAAAAGTACAGTAGTACATTAAGTTACCACATATAGTAAGAATACATAAGTGAACCTGTAGTATATACATTCGAACTCAGTATCTGAGTTCTAATAACAACTTGTCCAGTTACCACACCATGCTGTCAACATCAATGTTTATCCAAACTGGTGAGCTAGTACTTCCTCCTTTAGGCATATCCTACTCCCGTAGTACATAGCACATTCAACACATACCTAAATGCTTGAGTGGGTTTACAGTTGAATATAGTGGTTACTGGTCAAAGTGTTACTATGTGGTTCTATGGTTCTGTGATTCCATACGTGTGACTATTGCTACTTATTTATCAACACTCCCCCTTGCTTAGTATACCAGGGGTAGACATAAGCATAAAAGGTTGTAAGGGCACTACAAGAGAGAAAGAAACAAGATGCAAAGAAAAGGTCATCCACACAGCTTATATAAGGTGTTATGATTCACCCCTATTCATTTTCCCTTTTGTCATCTTGCTTACTTTCCTAGGCATTCCCATCGGATGCCCTGTCATCATGATTATCTTCATGTACATTCCTATCGGACACATGTCTCGCTGTACAGCCCGTTTGACATCATTATTTCCTTTTTTGTTTCACTTGCTATACATTACTAAACATTCTTTGGAATTCCTTTGCATTCTATTGCTTAGTAATTCCCTTTCCTTTCCCTATATAAACCCCATGATACCAATGATGTACCTCATGGTTGACCTACCTGGAATAGCATCATACCTTGCATCATCTCTGATCCCTTGGATCCTTTGTCTCCCTTGTAGTCCTTGTCCTACTCTGAGTGGATGCTCCCTTGAAACATTTGAAACCACCAACAATTGTCTTATCATTGGAAGACCCCCTTGAACCTTTGAACCATCTACGACGAACACTCGTCCTAGACAGAACTTTTGAACTGACCTGGTCTACAATCGCCTCTACCTGAGATGAGCGTAACAAAAGGTCAAGCATGCTCTAAACAAGCTACCATCGTTGTAAGCCTTTTATCACCATTTCCCACCATTGCCCCTCGCCTGACCCTTGTTGGGGTCACCACTGAACTCCAGCTCAAGAAGCCACTTCTGAACCCAAACCTGATCCTTCCCTCACCGACCTCAAGGAGGAACTTGACCTTAACACCACCCTTCTCACTGAAGAAGAACGAAGGGAAGATCTCGACCTAGCTCACACTTTGTCCGCCACCTTGACCATCCCATGAGTACCTACACCACCATCTCCAACCCCAGTTGCTCCTTGTACTAACCCCTTTGCCCTACCCTTGCCCTCACCACCTGCATCCCCATCTATGTCTTCCACCCCCACTACGAAATCCACTGAACTCCATATTGGAGCACCAAAATCCTTCAATGGAAATCCAGTGAAAGCCATGACTTGGCTTGACGCCATAGTATTCTATCTCATCATCAATGAGAAAGTCTATGACTCTGAAGCCAAATGGGTTGCCTTCGCCCTATCCTATATGATGAAAGGAACTGCCACCACTTGAGCAGCCACCTTCTGCCAGAAAGCCTTAAGCGGAACAACCCCAGACTTAGAAACCTTTACCAACTTTCATTTGAAATTCGAAACCACCTTCAAGAAGAAGGACACCACTGAAAAAGCTATTGCTTGGCTTTCCACCTATCACATGCCCAACAATGGCGACCTCTCCAAATACATCGCTATGTTCCAAAACAATGTTATCATTTCAGGAATCACAGACAACAGCATCCTGAAATTATTTTTTGGAGCAGGACTCCCATCTCCATGTCTGAAAAGATCAGTGAATCAACCAAAGACACCAAAACCATCGACAACTGGTATGAAAGGGCACAAGAAGTTCAAACCAGGACATCTGATCTTCATCTCTGTCTTCCCCTTTGTTACACTTGGGCCTAACAGTTCTTGTGACCTCCAACCTCCGACCTCCAACAAATACAGGACCTCCAGGTTCAGTAAGGGTGCAGCACATACACTGAAGCCAAGTCCCATGAGACTCCACTCCAAACTTCGCCAGAGTTACATCCGTCTGTACAGTTCTAACAAACTCTTTGATTATGAGTAATGACAATATTACCATGTGATTGCAATCACTTGCATTATGCACACATGATTGCAACCACTTACAATGATGTCATTGATTGTAACTCATAAAAATGAATCGCAACTGATAGTGATAATATTGATTACTATCATCTAATCAATTACTTCTATTAGTAATGCATATTAAGTACCACTGATTTTCCTACACATCACTAGACTTGTATGTTACTTATTTTACATAGTAGAGACTGGGATTTGAACTCATGACTTCTAATATAGCTTATATAATACATATACATGCACCTGCAAAACCGCTAGGCTACACGGCCTTTTCTAATGATAAATATTGACTCCATATATAGGGTTATTTTTACCTTTGGGGAGGGACACTTGGACCTGGACCATAGTCCATATCAGCATGTAGGGTATCAGGTATTGATCTTAAGCCTTATCAAGGAAGTTGGCCATTGACAATCCATGCAGTGGCTCATGATAGCAAGGGTGTGACTCTGGATAGATTGGTTGCAAGGTAAATAGAAATGAGTGGGAAGATGGGAGGCTTCTGTCTCAATAGGGCCTAAATACTAGGTGGGCATGGCTGGCATTTTCCACAGGTTGCTCAGGCTCTGAGGGCCCTTTCAGGATCCCTGGAGCATTTTTATGCTGCCATGTGGTCCCCATTGGGGAGCATACTGCTGCAGGGTCACTCCCTGCCATCCATGAAGGACCCAATAAGCGGCACAGAACTGCAATGAAAGTTGTACTTAGATTCAGACTTGGAGGTAATTTTATATAAAATACGATTCAAAAACAATTATACAGATTCAGACAGCATGGAAGTTACAATAACAAGGACTCATAATTGGTAGTGACTAGTGATTATGCTTGACCAGCAGTGGTGCGACCAGATCAATGCTTTATTACACCCTCCTGAACTGGTACCTTGCCCTTCTTTGTGCATTTTTGTTGCACTGCCTTATTGGCTGTTGTGGAGATCGGGAAGGCATCCAAGTTATCCTGAATGGAAGGAACTTGAACTAGAGGCAGATTAGTTTCAGCAGCAACAAGAGGTCTGGATGTGGGTGGGCAGGAAAAATCCTCAGTAAGTGTTGGTGAAAAAGGGGGAAAGTGCTGTTCAGCTGCATCGTCACTCTCTGCAAGGTCCAGTTGGGCCAATGCATTGTCTAATGCACTAGCAACAGTAGCACTCCCTGAGCTGAGTGATTGCCTATTCAAGTCAACACTATGTGCACCAAAAATGAACTGGTTCATCGATGCAACAATCAACTTGAGTGAGCTTTTGTCCCATGACTTTATTGCAATCTCCTTGTAAGTCGCAAATTGTTTGTTGTATGGGATCTTTGAGCAAGCACCAATGCCATCTCCTGGAAAGCTCATATTGGAGGAAAGAAAAAAAAGGAGCGGCCAGTGGATATGAATTTTTTGTATGTGTAAAGGGCTCGAATGCTATAGCCATAGTAGTACTCACAATCATGACTGCCCAAGAAAAGGAACCTGGTATAATGGCACTTATTCCCCATATCTGAGCATATGTCTTTTGTCCTCCCTGACTGGCAATGTCCTTGCGGCATACTTCAAGGGACTTCGGACCAAAAAATACGGCTTTCAAGATCTGTGTAATGTTATGAGTGAACTGATGAGATTGGCTACAAATCTACACAATTACCATAGCAAGAACTCTCCAATTTCCGAAGAGTTTTTGATTTGTGATATCCAAGTTCGGATATAAGGCAGGAAAGAGTAAAGGGTATTTGTGATCCACTGTAATGCCTATCATCTTGTGAAGATCGTTCACTGCCCCATGGTCATACTCTATCTCAAACCACTCTGCAGGCAGGAAGAGGATCTTTGGACCTATTATGCCACGAAGATTATTGAGGATTGTTGCATGAGTTGAGTTGGAAGCCTGGTTAAACTATATAATAAAGTCATCCGATGAGCTGTTAGTTCCAATCAATTCAAGATGTGATTTGTTCCACATACCACACTGTAACAGTGGCTGCTTTTCATTAACTTGATCAGGTTCTCCTCAGCTATGAAAGCATGAAGCTCTGCAATGAGCACTGCATTCAGATTAGCTGGTTGGTAGCATGCCACAGTGTCAAATGGTGGGGCACATGAAGGACAAGGCATCTGAAACAGCTCCTTGTTTGGAGGGAACAGTTTGACCATTTTGCCATACTTCCTCCCAAGCAATGCAATCTGGTCATCATCTGTGGAGAGCTCCTTTAGTGCTCCTTTAGAAGATCCTTTCACCTGTCATGCTTGGTAATTCAGACGCAGGTCTGTATTTTGCTCATTCAAATCAGAGATCTTGTCTTGTAATTTGATAATGAAGAGATGAAGCTCTTGAATGGCCTATTAAGAGAAATTTCATTCAGAGTCAATTAGTGATTGATTCAGATGTTAGATGTGAAATGGATTCATGACATACCATCTGGAAATCAGTGATGCTTATGTTTCCAGCTGCAGGAACTGCAGGAACATCATTAGCCAAGTCATCTGAGCCAAAGGAAAAGTCATCAGCAGGTTCAGAGATAGATGAATTCAGAGCAGCAGAGCATCGGACAGAAGTGGGCAATGGCATCTGTAAGTGGACTGACAAGGTGAAGGAAATACTTTGTTCAAAAACCCACTTTTTATAGAAGAGGGACAACTGAGCACCAATTTGAACAGAGGTGAGCACTGTGCTAAAAGGCAATCAAAACATGTAATATGGAACAAGACAAGAGTAATATCTACGGTGCATTTTGATTTCTATTTTGGTAGCTCATTTAATTACCTCATGTTGTGGACCCAGAGTGGACCTTGGAGTAAGAGCTGATAAACATGCAGTGGCTGCAATTTGTTAATGTGAGGCCCTGAATGAATAAAGTGTAAGTGCAAAGGAGGGCCATCAATAAGCATCTGAATTGCACTCATTGGAGAGAATTGTGGAGTTCAACAAGTAAGTTTTGAGTGAAGTATTACAAAGGGACAAAGACTCATCAAGCTTGTAGCCTGGCAATTCAGGGATTTACAAGCGATTCGGATAATAGAGGTCCTGGTATGGTAGGGTCCAGGCAACTAGGATACGGTAATGAAGACCGGGCATCAGACCCTGCTTCCTCAGCCAAAAGATGGAGGCAAATGAACCTGAGAAGAAAATGCCTTTGACAGTGGCAAGTGTAACAAAATGCACTCGATGCAGGGAATGGTGTTCCACAGTGTTGACAGCATCAAAGAGGTACTTGAATTGGGCAGAATCTATATTGACAAGTGTTGTCAATGATTCGTCAACAGACAACTGAGCCATTTTACTTGGAATTGGATGGTACATGAGGATGATTCAGATTGGCACAACTGGGTTGCCAAAGGTGTCCCAGTCATTAGTTTGAGCATGAGAGGGAACCACAGGCTGTCCACACTGCATGCACCGTCCATCAATTCTCCGTCTCCAAAGATCTGGAGCTGTGATAGGGGAGGCCATACTCAGCAAGGTATGGGCAAAGGCAGGAAAAGGAGTGAGTTACCCTCTCAGTATCGAATCCCTTGGGCATGCCCTATACAAATTCATAGTTGGCTTGGTGCACAGCATAGTTGATGTTGTCCCATGTGGCACTTGCATGGCCGAATGCAATATTGGACATGATCGTCCCCATGAATAACACTGGATCCTAGATCTGGCATAAGTGATCATACAAGCAGGATAGAGGGGACAACCCTGTGGTACAATCCTGATAATATTGCACCACAAACTTGGGTCAAATTCATGGATATCTACCACAGGTCGTCATTGTGTGTTCATCAACACTGAGCATACACACACCTTGTCCATCAAATGTTACCTTGCCCTATACAGGGTCATAATACCACAAAAGGAGTGACTGCACTGATGATTTGCCACCACTGCTCTTGCCACTATGCATGTGTCAGTTGCATGCAACACATGTGCATGACAAGACTTACATAAATGCCATGTTCTCGACAATGCCCATCTCGAGGTTAAAGTAAGCAAATGCACTGACCATAGTGTGGTATGCAATATGAGACCCGATGCAAGGCTGGTGGCTTAAATATGGGTGAGAATGAGTGGGAAAGGGAAGGCTTCCAATTGGGACAAGGTCAGCAGTGACCATAAGAGGTATGCTTCCACAGATATTTCAGTGTGCCTGACCTCTTTCAATGGTCTAGACTGACTTTTTCATTCCCATGTAGTTCTGCATGGGGGATCGGGGCCCCATGTGGTCCCTCTCTGCCTGTCAGGTGGCTGGTTGACATACACAAATTAGATATAAAATGGTAGAATCCACTAGACCGACAACACACTGAAGAAATTGAACATTTTCTGAGGAGTTGGAACTAGAGAACTAATATTTGAGACACGACACTCTGAATAACTGTACACACCTGGACTTTGGACCCTATTGATCCCTGTGCTGTGTTATTTAATATGTGTTCTTACATATTCTGCACAAAGTGATGCATCAATAATCACCCAAAGAAACGATAACAAGATGGGATGTTTCTATGCTCACCGTTAACAACTGATGGCTCTATCCCTCACTGGAAAGATCCTGTCACTTGAATGATGGGTCAGCGACTTGAAATGAACAGTGAACATGTGCCTATGCTGGACATCGATCTGGCATGGCACACACACCAGCTCATGGCGAGCCGGTACAGTGTCGATTGTGAGATGTATGTTGGCCATTTTGTGGATCTGTAAGTGACCTCTTGAGGACGCCTTGGAACCTCTCACTCATTTACTAGCCAGCTGAGTGTTTCCGAAAATTGCCTCTCTGCTGCATTCAATGTTACATGTTGTGCATGGCAGGTAAGAGATATCCCAAGCCTATTGCTGCCTCATGACTGTCTCCATTTTCAGGTGCACTTTCAAGTCTCATACATGCAATGCGGGTAGTGATGGGCAAGGCCTGGCCTCAAGCCCCAGGCCGAGCCAAGCCAGGCCATTCACAAGGGCTTAGGCAGCCTGAGGGCCTTAGATTTGTGAGCCGGGGCTTACTATAGTAGGTACTTACTAAGTATGATATTGGCTGCCTTTTACTCTGGTTGCATTGCCTTCGCCTTGCCTCACCCTTCCCTTGCCTTCTGCCCTCTGAGTTGTCTTGCATGATGACAACAGCAACGATAATGACAACGACATGATTACCGTGATAGCATGGTCATCACCTCGTCGTCGTCATTGTTGTCCTGCCTCACCCTTCCCTCGCCCTCTTCCCTCATCTTGGATGACGACAACAATGGCAACGTGATAGCTGCAATATTGTGCTTGTCATGTTGTCATCGCCACCTCTCCCTCTTGTCCAAGCACTGTACATATGAGTGTGTGTACACACACAGATATGTTGTTATGATTTTCCCTTATAACCCCTCTTTTCCTTACATCTATGGACTCATCGTTTCCCCTTGTGTTTTTGCAGGACACCTATCTTCCTTTCCTCATTAACTTTCTTCACT
>JBBPLF010000357.1:0-31503 GCA_038089615.1 Aureoboletus auriporus
CTCTGGTATCTCGATTGGAACGATTGTACATCCCATCATGTCGAACTACCTGTTTAACCGAGGTATAGGCTTTGCCAACGGTGTGCGCATAAGCGCTACCTTGGTCAGTTTTTGTCTTCTTGTCGCGTGCTTTATTATCCGTCCACGGGTGGGACCGCCTCAGTATCCTGCAAATTACTTGTCCGTCGGAGGAAGTGTCATGAAGGATGTACCCTTTTGTATCATGAGCCTTGGGTAGGTGTTTGTCTGGTCGGGATAGCTGTTCTTGACAAACGATTCTGTCGGTATAGTAGAACTATGACTTTTCAGATGGCATTCTATTTCTCGATCATTTACTTTCAATTGGATTCCGTCAAGCACGGAAACTCGGAGAGGTTCTCGTTCTATTCTGTGGGTAATTTGTTGATGATGCCAGCGATAGTAACAGATTTCTTACCCATCCAAGTTGGTGCTTTTGAATGTGGGTGGCCTGATAGGTCGACTGTCTTCAGGACTCATCGCACGGCGCGTTGGCGTACCAAGGCTTATCATCATAACGACCGCCGCGAGCGGTATTCTAACCCTTGGCATGATTGGTCTGAGCGACGTTCCAGCGGTCGTCGTAATCGGCATGCTTTACGGCTACTTTACTGGTGTTTGTTAATCTCTTCCTTGTTACAAAGGTAGGACGATCGAACAGAATACAATGTCCGTTTGGCAGACGCCGCGATGGTTGGTGCCCCTCATAGCCCTCCTTACACAGAACTCGGGTTCGTTTGTTACGCCTTTTAGGCTTGAATACTCATCACGCATCGTATGGTCAGCGCCCGCACGTGAATTGCATTGATGATCATGAGCATCGGTGTTCTGATAAGTCTGTCTCCGCAATGCTCCCATATGATCATCGCTCACCTGCATTGCCTCAAACGAAAGGCGGTCCGATCTCAGGGGCGTTACTCACCTCGCAATACAAGTGGTGGCGACCATCCCTGTTCAACGAGGTAGGATTTCTGGGTCTTACTCAGGGGAAAGCGACTGACACTTTTTTTGGTAACTCGCTGCCCTTGTTGCATGTTCTTTGCTGATGACAATGCAAGCGGTGCATGCGCGTCAAAAACACGAATAGTAGAGGTATAATGCATGCAGTACCGCAACCATCCTGCTACGCAGATGGTCTTGGATTTCAGTCAATTTTCAAGGAAAGCTGGTTAGGCAACAGTGCTGATTGATCGGATTAGCACTTGGAAATTCACAGTATGCAGCCGGTTCGGCGACTCTCGTACTTCCCGGCACCATCGGCACCACTTGGACGGTCATGACTTGAAGAATGGTGGAACGTTCGTGTGCGCGCGTCTTGGCACAGTGGTTGCCTCATGTAGGATGTACTCGTTAATGAATGACACTGACCCGTTTGGGGTGTTCTTCCTGTAGTTGTTAGAGAACGCGGACAACGACATTTTGAGCCTGAGTTCGAGTCTATCCTTTGTTCTTCTATCCGCGGTTTCCTTGCCTGGCTGAGGATCTATTCAATGTTAACATTAATAATTATCCAGTCCGGGGATGCCCGGGAGGGTACTCAGCATCCCCGGCCCGGTCAATCAACATTGTCTTTCACTCAGTACGAAATCAACTATACTCTCCATTACCCCCTGTGAGGCAGCGAGTTGGGAGCAACGCAGAATCCAAGGCGTATCAACGCTTCAACGATGACAAGTTAAAAGGACATATCCTCGACAATCCCGAAATGATTGTCTAGACGAAAATGTGGTCTAGGAAAGTTCTGATTCAAAACAAGTGTATGTAGCTTAAAAAAACACGCTGTAACTGGTCCAGTGTGTGGAAATGATATCGATCATGGGTGCAATGCATTGAGGGCCCAGAAGCAACCCAAGGCAATTCCGGTGCTGGCGATATAGATCAAGACACGACCCGGAAAGGGGCTATGTGTCAAGAACGGGTATGGGACTGTTGTAGAACCGACGTGATCAGAATCACACGGGTATCGAACCACGGGGGGACACTCACAAAAATGATTGAATGTGGCACAATATTCTACAAAGGAGACATACCAGACGGAAAAAGCGACGGTGGCTACCGGCACACCCTTGCGGGCGTACGTCTTTGAAAACTTGGGTTGAAAGACGAAAAAGTCGATCAAGAGGGCGAGTAAAGGCAATGCGTGCAAAGCCAGATCGAGTTTGAGCGGAAGAATGAGTAACCCGGGTGATGAGCGGCCTGAAGCCTGTGGTACGATGAGGTGCGGGAACGACAACAGGAGGGTCCAATAAATGGTCGAGATCACGAATTCCAACTGTAAACAAAGAGCGTCAGCCTGGTGTGCATCTCTCCAACCCAATTCCCCTTACTGGCATCGAGATCATCAAGAGCACTCTCTTGGTTTCACGAACGGCTGCATCACTGTCCTGTCAGTGTCACCCAGACGTTTCGTCACAGAGACACCCACTTGTGACTGAGGGGAATATGTCGCAGAGGAGACTGACGACCATGCACAACCATGAAATGAGAAGTCTGCCCACGAGCCCCCATGTTAGTTGTGCATGTTACTTCTGGGAACTACGTACCCTTGGTTCGTTAGAAACAGGAAGTAGCCCCCCTTTAGGGACTCCATTGGAAGCCGCTCCCCTGTAATGCCAGCGTTGCACCACCCCCATGCCATGATGCCCGCTGCGGTTGCATGCAAAGTGAATGCCAATAGTCGTTGCATGTCGATGCGATCTGAGCGGAGGAAAACGGGCTAAAACCCGAATGCAAGGGGGGGTTGTGTGAGAGGTGATTCGAACGCAGCCTTCAACTGGTATTTATGCCCAGGGCCCAGGCCAGTCACTGCTGTAGTCACGGCGTCGCATCAGTCGAGATGTCAAATGGACCGTCGAATCTGAAACAGTAACAGAAAGGTGTGTGTGTGTATCAGAGAGTCAACACGGGCACGGGCCACGGCACGGAGCTGACTCAGACGTGGCGCGTTCACTGCAATCATGAACGCTGTGCGTCTGACGAGCAGCCGCGTGCTCCGATGCTCTCGTTCGTTGCACATCTCGCCTACCCCACGACACCTCGTCGGACCCAACGACCCCATCTCCAACCTCCGCCCCGTCGTCTACACAGACACGACCACGCCAGCTACATTCCACGCCCAAGGACAACGCGAAGCGCACGTCAACCACCCCTACTCTCTCAACGAGTTCACAGACGTCGACGTCCCGCATGACCATACGCTTGAGCTGCAGTACAAGCTCGCTCGAGAACAACTCGATGCGTTCAACCATAATTACTGGACCGACGTATGTCGTTCTTGGAGCTTGTTGCACCCGCATGCACTCACAACTACGATTCCCAGAGTAACACTCGTTTCGAAGCGGCCAAAGAATCCGTCCTCGGGTCTCTTCCCGAGTCTGCCTCACCCGAAACGCATGAAAATGCGCTTTCAGAGTTGTACAAAAAGTGGGTGATGCAGGAAAAAACGAGACAGGAAGAATATTCCACCGAGTGGCGAAAGCGTAATTGGGAGAATATCCTCCTCGCTGCTCGTGTGGAGTACCAGCGCTTCAAGCAACGCGTTTGGTAAGGATAGGGACCGCGGGGAAGTCAAAACCTTCGGCTCCTACCGCACTGAAGTAGGGGACTATCGACAGATAGGTGGTTCGGGCGGCGGAGACTTCATTTTGTGACAACGGTTCGTCGCTATGCTAGTACAACAGCCCACTTTCACCGCATCTCGTACCCCAGTTCCTCCATAGCCAATTCCCTCACTCTGAAATAGACATCCTCCAACTTCATCCTCTCCACCACTGAACTTTCAGCCCTAAAATCTCTGGCCAATTCCCCCACCACCTCGGCAGGCACACCAGGAAATCGTGATGAGGTTTCCGGCATGAGAGGGACGGGTAGGCACTGTGAAGGATCAAGGTCAAAGCCCTCGGGCAATCCCTCATTTGGAGAGGCGGATGCAATCGTTGGCAAAACGTGAATGAGCGTGTGGTACAATGCGGTCGCGCAGAAGCGGGCTTTTAGTTGAATGTCGGTGACGTTGGCCGTTTGGCGGATGGCATCCCAGCTGTAAAAGTAGGTTTTTTTTTGGTACATACAAATAAACATGGCAAGAGTGTGATAGACGTACTCGTCATGGGAGTACACTCGACACCAAGCCCGTCTGAACGACGATAGTCGCCGAGCATCTGGGGTGCCCTGAATAACGGATTCAGCACTCTGATAACGAGTAGAACGCGAGGGAGTCACTTTAGCACTCGCGAGCAGATGCAACGCTGTTGCGAAATCATCTATACTGTCCGTATTATCTTTGAGCGTCAGCACGTCCACCACGCCCTCGACATTCAACACTTTTCCCTGCAAGATGTCCCTCACATGGCTTTTGAACACCTACTCGGGGTGAGCGCTACAAATCACACCGGATTCAAACACGCACCATGATGAGACCCCCGCGCTCGCTCTCTTTGAGCTTCTTCGCTTTCGAAGATAAAACAGCCTCGATCTGCGCGTCTAGGCTGTTCTTTTGTTTCCCGCGAATAGAGCTCACTGCGCCTTGGAAATCCGCGAGCAGTTTTTCCTGCACAGCAATAAAGTCCAAACCATCGTGGAATGCTGCCATCAAGGCCGTCAGATACGGAAAACGACGTTTCAGTAAATAAAACTGCACCTTCGAGCTTCTTCTCGTCCAACGATCCACCTTCTTGCAAGTTTGCAAGCTGTGAAAGTTTTCCGAGAGAGAGCATAAACTAACATATGTAGGTCAGCGCCACTGTGAGGAGAGGAAACAAACGCGTACGTGTTTCACACCAAGGTCACTCGCTCCTGTAGCCTCTCCCAACAACTTCACGCTCGCCTCTCCAAACCTGTCCCTCCCCATGTCATTGACCCACGCGATGGCATTATACTCTGACTTTCCTACTCGCTCCTCGCCTTCTCTTCCCTTGCCTTTCTCGTTTCTTACGAACAGCTTGTCCATGATGGGGCCCCATACACTTTCCTCAGCAAAGACGACACGCGCTTCGCCCTGTTCAATACACCATCGTACGACCTCGGTACCAAATGCATCGCCGTATTTGGCAAGGTACTCTTTAATGAGATGTGCCTGAGGATTTGAGGCAGGTGGGTATGGTGTCGGACGAAGGAGGAGCGAAGCAAGGGAAGGAAAATCAGTGTAGGTTGTTGCCAGAGCAAGGGCTTCGTGAAGGTGCGAAGTTATGCCTAATGAGATATTCCGTCAAGAGTTCAAAAGAAACCGTACCCGGAAAGTAACGTACGCAGCTTCTCAAGGATCTCCGGTCTAAGTTGTGTAAATTTATCTTCCAGCTCCTTTCTCTCTCTCTGCGAGTTGGGATCATCAGCTGCTATTGGGCTGTGCAAAAGACGCATCAACAAAAAAGTTTGTAGGGGAAACGAAACTCGCTTGCCTTGCGAGCCAATCTAGCCTCTCTTGCACGCAAGCAAAAAAAAGCGTGGCCAGTTCAGGTAGCATATCTACCACGTCCTTTCCAGCACTGTTACCTGCGCTATCCGTGGCCACTTTCGTCACGGAATCAACGAGGTTTAGCATTGCATCGATGACGGCGGGTCTACTTGTCCACGGTTTGATCATGGGAAGTTCTACACCATACACGCCCAGGTTATATCCGCGGTAAGATAATGCAGCTTGGAGCGTTGCCTAAGAACAAAGTTGGACACATTGCTCTGAAAGACGAAGAGACGACCAACCACTACGGCTCCACCCAGCTCTTTCAGTGCCCGAGTACCCCCATACCCATTCCCTTCTAGGTGCCCCAAATAGTCCACCATGAACACCAATAGTCTTCCAATATCAGGTACGCGATGCTTGAAGAAGTCGCGTGTGATATCTTGCGTCGGGGTCAGCTCGGGCAGTGGTGGAGATGCAGCATATGACGGAGGGGTCGAGATGGATGAGGTATGGGCTGCAGTGAACGCATGAATAGTATCCGTGATAAGCGAATGAAGTGCGCCAGCACTGAATAGTAATAATGTCGATCAGAAACACAATCGCATCAAGGAAAGCTTAATGAATTGACTCACTCGATATGTTCGTTCAATCTGACCCAGAGTTGGTGGCATGCGTAGAGCTTCTCAGCATCGACCGCTAGACGTTGGCGGCTTCTTTGAGAGATCTAAGGAGATCATATGAGTCAGTATAATTATTCTCCAAACCGAGTCTTATGCATCTCCATCTCTGCACTGATGAAAGCGCATCCTTTGAACAACAGCAAGACGATCGACGAAGTGACCGACGTCACACTGACCTTCCCCAAAGCACCGTTATCATTGATAAACCTAATGAGCCAGCTTAATCGTTCTTTCCTCGCGGTCAGTTGGTATGTAAGATCGTGGTTCGGCCGGACGATTTCAGTATCTGGAGCAGTGGGATCATATTAACGCCAAACAGCTAGTACGGTGAAGTAAGATAACTCACCGCTAGCAACTACTGCCGCGCTGATTCCTTCTGCAGCGCGCATGAGCGCTTCCCCATCGAGTACCGGTGAAGGTGGGAGAATGAACTGCAAAGGGTTAGCAGGAATGGGCGAGTATAAAATGGCTTGTTTCAAAGTAGCCCTGAGTAGGTTCGGGAGAGACCTATTCCAGTGGATATCAACATGAGCGATTACAAATGAAAGCTAATAAGACACTCACTCTGCCCTGAAAGCTTGGACCTTTTCTACATCGAGTGAAACTCTCAGCATCGAGTCGGCTGTCACCATCAAGGCCTCGGCTTCGACTGGCCCTTCTCCACCGTCGGTGTCCATGCTGTTATTCGGGTCTGCATGGTCAAGAGTGATGACCGGGGGAAGTGCAGAGAATCCGAGGAATCGGTCACTGGAGGACTTGAGAACAAGGCGTTCGTGATAGGGGGTATCTGGAACAGGGATACAGTGAGGTGAGGACCGAATGGGGAGTGGCGAGTACATACCCCTAGTGCAGAAGATCACGACTTCACCGAATAACACCGCAATGATTGCTCCGTCAGAAAGGAGAGTCAACCGTGGATGCGTAGGTGGAGAAGCAGCAGTCTGAGTGGTTTGAAGGAATTGAGCCTTGACCTGGATTTGACTGAGCAGAAAACACTCACAGCAACATAAGGTACTACAGTGACACCATCGATACCCCACGTATCTGCGTGCTCAACCAAGCGGAGGATCGCATAGACCCTACGAGGTCCAAAGCTGAACTGGTCAATAACCATCGCGCCTGGGCCCTCTTCGGCGCCTAATGAAGCATAAGAAACCAAGAGAACAAGTGTGTTGGGACTTGCCACACTAAGATTAGCGAGGGTTGGATTGTTTTAATGATTATCCTTACCTCTCAATGGCGAGATCAACACCCTCGAGATCCTCTACGCCGATGCCCCCGCCAATTGCTTCGCGCACAACCTCGGCCACATCCGCCTCGTGCTTCAGCTCTTCTGTCGCTAAACTCCATCTTTGAATCCTCGTCTCCACCAAAGCAAACATATCGTTTCCAGATGATGCGAGCGCAACAACGTTGCCCGGCCCCGGCCGTACTGCAGGGGACGGCGCTGACCATCCCAAAAAGCGCGCGAGAGAAAGGGAGGATGTTGTTGTTGTTGGGGCAAAAAGCCGCACTGTGAGGGTGTATTTTCCACCTTGAGAGGTGATGCCTACTCGAAATATCCTGCCTGTCGATGTGGCAGCAAGGTATGCATAGGTCCCCGCAGAACCGCCGCCAAGGCCTCTTAGGTCGGAACGAACGACACACGAGACATACTCTTCGTCGGTGGCCTCGAGAGGGAGATACGCGGTTTCGAACGTGCTTCCCCCCGAAAGACCGGAAGAGATCGAGGGCCAGAAACGCGTCGCGCCGGTGGGTGAGACGAGGATGAGGCCTGGTTCAATGGAGCGCGAACGGGAAGGGACAATGGCGTGATGAGGTGCAAGAGACGTTACATTCGTATAACTGGGAGAAGGAGGAGGACATGGCAGAATGTAGCACGTTGGGCTCGGTGAGGCTGGCTTGAGCGTGGCATGCGACCAAAGAAAGCACGTCTTTGCAGACGCGACGAGCGTGTACCCCGATGTAATGTCTACACATCCCGTGTACGACTCTGCCAGAAAATCTGTGTAGTGTGTACAATGAATATAACGAGTTGGCTGGTCCGTCACGACGACGCGCACCTGTGGACCGCAGAGCTTGCTTGACTTCCACGGGTAATGTCCCATACAGACCGACTACGAGCTCCTCTGTTTCTGCGAATACCGTGTTCTTTTGGCTGGATGCCTTCTCCTGGGCATATGTGCCAGGTGACGGTCCCTCGTCGACCTCCATCGCTGCAGGAGGTGTGGCAGGATGCGCGACGCGGTGAGCACCGACGAGCCTGCGCGGTCGAGGCGGCGTCGCGGACGACGGGCGCGGTGTCGCATATCTATGAGTCCTTCGGGGTGCTGGTGAGGCGAACGTGGCCATCGTGGTCGATGTACAACTTTGTATTTACGACTGTCATGACCACTCCAACTGGGTTTCGCTGTCTCCCATTGCCACTCGCGCAACTGTCCTTGTCTGCCGTCTTGAAGTGCGGACAGTCATTCAGGTGGACCAGCCATCCAGTCTTGCCCGCACCCGCGTACGAATACCGGCTTTGTCTGCGAGACCGTGTCGTATGCCTGAGACAATCGTCCGTGGCCCTCTTTTACCGCTCAGTCTTCCCCGACGGCGTTCAGGCGGACGCTCGCGAGGAGGAAACACTGGTCTGGCTCAAAGACTACTTCCAGCTGGATGTCGACCTCGTCGAGCTGTATGACGAATGGAGCGAGCGAGACCCCGTCTTTCGCAACGTCCGAGCCCGTTTCCCTGGCATCCGCATGCTGCGACAGGACCCTTGGGAGAATCTCGTTTCGTGAGTGCACAGAAAGCACTCGTCTCGAGATTCGACACGATTGCACGTAGGTTCATTTGCTCTTCGAACAACAACATTGCCCGCATAACAAAAATGGTCCATGCCCTTTGCGAGCACTACTCCCCGCTCCTTGTGTCCCTCGAACCCCCAGTTGACTCGGACGGTACAGCGAAAGGCGTAAGTTATCATCCCTTTCCACCCCCAAGTACGCTTGCCGCTCCTGAGGTTGCAACGAAACTGCGCTCGCTTGGCTTTGGCTATCGTGCGGATTTCATCCAGCGAACGGCAAAGATGCTGGTCGATGAACACGGTACTGCCACGATGAAAACCTGCGGTATTGAAGCACCAGAAAGGTGGCTTATGAGCTTGAGAGACTTGGATACCACCCAAGCGAGAGAAGAATTGCTCAGGTTTGTCGGCGTAGGTCGCAAAGTTGCGGACTGCATCCTGCTTATGAGCTTAAACAAGGTGACCCTAGCTTTCAAGCATGTAGAATCGATGCTGATCTCGGTGATATAGAAAGAGGTTATCCCAGTGGATACACACGTTCTTCAGATCGCAGCCAAACATTACGGGTTTCGCTCTCTTTCAAGTTCAAAAAAAGTCAACATGACTCCAAGACTCTACGATGAAATCAATGGCAAACTGGCCAATATATGGGGCGAATTTGCTGGCTGGGCACATTCCGTGCGTATCAGTACCACTTCAAGTTGCATGCACTTGCGCTTATAAAAAAGTAGGTTCTTTTCACAGCAGATCTCAAGATTTTCTCGTCATACGGGATGCCAGCATCCCCTTCCACTTCGACAGAAGTTACGCCAAGTTCTGCCCCTACAGCAACTCCGTCAAGCAATAAACGGACCAGGAGGACCGTGCCACTCGACACAGATGAACTTCCAATATGTTGCAAAGAAGATACCAGTCTTGCCGAGAGAGTCAAGAAGAGACGGAGAGGTTGACTTTAGATACAAGGATTGTGGCTGTGTTATAGTAAATCAGGCCTTTACTACATCCGAGTTCTCAGATTTCAGAATCGCATTGATCGCAAGATGTCTCGCACAAACCCCATACAAGAAATCATAGACACGACACAAGACAGCGACCGCGAAGACCATTCTTCTGGATCAGAAGCTGAACATCCAGGACATTCCCCGGATCCACCACAAGCATCGTCATCCAAACGCAAGAAGAAGAGAAAGTCCAAGGCTGCTAGGATCCTCGACTCGTTGCATGGACACGGACAAGAAATTCCGCCTCTTGTCGCCTCAGAGAGCAAGGATGTCGGTGGAGCTGCTTCGCCAGACGCAGAGGCCGTCAGACAAGCACTACATCAGTTGAAGCTGGACGTGGTCAAGGGGAAGACGAGTGTCACTGGACGCGGAAAAAACGTAGAACACAAGGTATGACGCACACTTGTCCGCCCTCCATTTTGATCCGGCGTAATCATGTTCCTCAAGTTTTGGGCAACTCAACCCGTCCCTCAATTGGGTAAGTCGGATCGTTTTAGTTCGAGGGCATGTTTCAACAACGATCACCCAGGCGACCAACCGCCAACTGAAGATGGGTTTATCGAGCCCACGAAGGCGACAGAAGAAGTTCGTCAGGATCCATATCCATTGCCAAAGGATTTCGAGTGGTCTACTCTCGACCTGGATGATCCCAAGCAGGTATGCGCTATATATCTCATTAATTCCTATACCGACACGGGTTCTAGCTCAAAGAAGTTTACGACCTATTGTCATTGAATTATGTCGAAGATGACGAAGCTGCCTTTCGCTTCAAGTACAGCGCCGAATTCCTCGTATGGTGTGTTTCCCATTTTATCATCGCAGCAGACGGCGTATTAAATCACTGCAGGGCCCTCAAACCACCAGGTTATCATAGAGAATGGCATGTCGGCGTTAGAGTCTCTTCAAATAAGAAACTCGTTGCTTTCATCTCTGGCGTTCCGATGACCCTCCGCGTGCGTCAGAAGTGAGCTCTGTCGTACACTTCCGTCCACTTGGATTTGACCCCTTGCAGCGTATTCCTCGCGAGTGAAATCAATTACCTCTGTGTCCACAAAAAATTACGCTCCAAACGGCTCACACCCGTGCTCATCAAAGAAGTCACACGACAAGTCAATCTCCGTGAGATAGCTCAGGCGATCTACACCGTTGGACTCCTCCTTCCAACCCCAGTCGCAACTTGCCGGCACGTTCCCGTTTATCCCTGTATCGAGTCTCATCGCTCACGCTTATGCAGATACTACCATCGTTTGATCAACGTACCGAAACTCATCGATGTAAAGTTTGCCTACGTCCCACGAAACATGACGCTCGCGCGCATGATTCGAATCTACAAAATTGATCTCAAAACCACGATACCCGGCCTCCGCGAGATAGAAGAAAAGGATATCCCTGAAGTAGCAGATTTATTCACGCGTTATATGCAGCGCTTCGACATGGTACCCCTCATGACCGTCGATGACGTACGACATCATCTTGTCAGCGGAAAAGGAGAACTGGATCGCCCTTTGGAGAATAATAGACGGCCCAAACAGGTGGTGTGGACGTACGTCGTCGAGGTGAGTGGTGTTACACGTTGGATTACCCCGACCTTCCAAACGCTTGCGCTAGGATCCTGAAACACACCGCGTGACCGACTTTTTCTCGTTCTATTCCCTTCCATCGACGGTGATCCACAGTACCAAGCACAACGTCGTCGAGGCGTGCTACCTATACTACTACGCAAGCGATGCCGCATTCACACCCGGAGAAGACACCGAAGCGAAACTGAAGAAGCGGCTCGAGCAGCTGATCGAAGATGCATTGATCATTGCTAACCAAGCAAAGTTTGACGTGTTCAATGCAGTCAGTTTGATGGATAACATGAGTTTCCTGGAGGATCTCAAGGTACGTTGGTCGCATATCTCACTTTGGTTGTATGGTCTAATGTGGGGGTTCGAGTTTGGTGTGGGCGACGGCTTGCTCAATTTCTATTTGTACAATTGGAAAACGGCGGTCATGGCAGGTGCCACCGCTCTTGACGGCGTGGAGGCCGGTAGAGGTGTTGGTGTAGTGATGCTCTAGCGACCGACAACGCAAGCTTGACGCAAAGAAGACCAGTTCACTTTCGTTGCCCAATCCTAAAAATCCCACCTGCTTGGATTGTCTATATGAACATATCATACATATCGTACACATGTTTGTCCAATGCTCATCCTATAGAATGTTCAGTCGCTGTCGATCTCGATAATATCATCATCATCTACACCCCAATCTGGAGTTGGACTCCGTCGTTTATTCTGCGATTTAACCTGCACGGACGCGGCGGGGGTACGGCCTCGAAAACTGGGAGGCACATGTGGCGGTACCGGTGCGCGTGAGCCCAGGGTTTGCCCAGTACCCCATGATGTCTGATTAGCTTGCGATTCCGAAGGAGGGGCTGCTTTCTCTTTCCCCTTTGCTGACGACGTTTGAGCAGGTCGACCATTGAGAGTGTTTCCAGAACCGGTGAACGTTGGCTAGGAATTCAAGTTGGCGTGACTACAGGTGGAGACAAGCTAAAACGTGATACGCACAGGAGGACTCGAGGAACTTGGAGATGTTGGCTCCTTGGGTTTGGAAGGCGTGTATGGGACGACGTTGAAACCGAAGAACAGCTTTCCGAATGGAAGATTCAACGCCACTGGTACCTTGACTTCGGATTCCAACATTTCACTCGTGACAAGTTTCTGCTTGCTGCAAATGAAGCGTCAGCGAGTAGTCTCACCGCAAATATGTATCGACAGACTCTGTTCGTATGATTTTGCTGTCATCGGCAACCTCTTCCACACCACGGTGACTGATACCCTTTCCTTTTGTTTTCCGTCCTGCCAGGGTTTCACCCTTGCCCTTGAAACTTTCCCAATGGTCACCACCCTTGCTCATAGTGGAAGTTCCGCCGGCAACGAATCCACCTGCAAGCGATGACGACGGCCGAGACGATCCCGGTGATGATGAGTTGAGATCAATCTTGAGTTTCGAAGCCATGGTCGAGGGAGGTGGTGCTTTGGGTCGTTCAGGTTCCACATAACCAACGGGAGGAGCGAAATCGACTTCGAGATCGGTGTCAAGAACACATATACCTCCCCCGCCTGGTGTAGCTTCCATTACGAGGAAGCCGAATATCATCGAGTTGTAACATATTTCGATTATGTCCCCTTGCGTGAGGGCAGAGAAATTGCGGAGTGCTTGTTCAAGACTAAGAACACATTAGCTATGGGGAGACCCGCGATGAACCGCAACCAGACATACACGGCCTTGGGATCAGAAATCTCGAGAAAGTGGACGGTTTGAGGTTGTAGTTTCACGAATTTGCCCTTGGCGAGTTCCGTACCAGTGATTCGGATTGGATCACCTTCCTCGAGCCGTAGTGTCTTCATCATCCAGTATGGAAGATGTACGATGCCTTCATCTGCGATGAACTCCAAGACACCCGCATGCGTGGATGCTGCAGAATTCGAGGGATTACGAAGCTGAAACATCCACGGCGATTCAAGGTCCAAGCTTGTGAGATGGGCTAATGCGGAGGGTGGCATGACGACTGGTAAAGGGATGAGTAGCAAGTAGACACACGTCATCCATCAGACGTACTCTTTCCACCATAGGACAAATTCTCTCGCTCCTTGCCGGGCAGCATAGCTACGCTGTAGGCTTTTAGATACTCGTCATAGGACCTGGCTGGGGGACGACCGACGCGCGGCCCAAGCGGACCAGCCAATCCTCTACGATGATCTAGGGTAAGATCAACATACATGGAATGAAAGGGATGCCTACTGTGCAAGCTGGGCAAATAATGCACCTGGACCAAGTCCATTCTGATTTCCAAACTGCAGGATCGGTCAATAAATGAGTGCGTTCTGGGAGGTGATACTCACAAAGTCCATGAATTAAGGATGTGGTAGTAGAAGAACAGGCGTACGCAATCTCCTTACGGCAAAGGCCGTGGCAGGCTCAGACGCGTCGACTTGGATAATCTTCTTCTAACATCCAGCACCATGTCAACAAAAGCTACACCGCCCGGGCGTTCTGGTTCTAATGCCGCGTTCAACGACAAGGTGAGATCTCCCAGCTCGTGTCCAAGCCTCAACGAACGCGTTCATAGGGCAAACCGATGGAACTCCGCATGTCCAACTTGGTGGCTGCCAAGGGTTGGTTTATCACGTCAATCCTTGCTACCCGGCTTACGATTCTGCGTAGCTATAAGTGATGCCGTCCGAACGTCGCTTGGACCAAGGGGAATGGACAAGATGGTATCAACTTGCCGATCTTTCACAAGGTGTTCCATAGATGTTGATCCAATCCGTAGATCCAAACCTCCAAAGGCGAAGTGATTATCACCAACGACGGCGCGACGATCCTGCGCAGTATTCAAGCACTACATCCCGCTGCTAAAATGGTAACTCCACAGTCAATCCATTGTAGCAATGGTTTATTGTTTCTTAGCTCGTCGACTTGTCTGCTGCTCAAGACGTAGAAGCAGGCGATGGCACGACCTCGGTTGTTGTCTTGGCGGGCAGCCTTCTCGGCGCAGCAGAAAAGATGCTGCTAAAGGGAATCCATCCAACGATCGTCGCGGAATCTTTTCTCAATGCATCTGTCAAAGCTGTCGAGTATTTGACTGAAATGTCAGTTCCAGTCGACTTGAACGATAGGGCTAGCCTTCTCCGCGCAGCCAGCACGTCGTTGAACTCAAAGGTCTGTGTTGTCTATTAAAGTCATGTCAAGGGTCTCATCGTTCCCGTGAAGATCGTTTCACAGTACTCTTCGACTCTTGCACCTATCGCTGTTGCCGCTGTAACTCGTCTCGTAACATCCCAATCTTCAAGCGTGGATCTTCGAGATGTCAGGATAGTGAAGAAGGTCGGTGGTACGATCGAAGACACCGAGCTCGTAGATGGTGTTGTCTTGAACCAAAATGTCATTGTCTCTGCTGGTGGTCCGACCCGCATAGAAAAGGCAAAGATCGGTATCATTCAATTCCAACTTAGCGCACCAAAACCTGATGTAAGTCTCGTACATTTTAACGTCTACATCTCTTGATTGTACGTGAACTTCAGATGGATAATACTGTCGTCATCAATGACTATCGCCAAATGGACAAAGTTATCAAAGAAGGTCGTCAGTACCTACTCAACATCTGCAAGAAGATTAAAAAAGCAAACTGCAATGTTCTCCTCATCCAAAAGTCTATCCTACGAGACGCCGTCGATGACACCTCTCTCAGTTTCCTCAAGCGCCTGAACATTCTAGCTGTCAAGGATGTCGAACGTGACGAAATTGAGTTCCTCTCGAAGAGTCTTGGATGCAAGCCAGTTGCGGACATCGAAGCGTTCACAGAAGACAAGCTTGGATACGCCGATTTAGTCGAGGAAACTTCTCAGGCTGGGGCAAAGGTCGTCAAAATCACTGGTGTCAAGAACAGAGGTCGCACAGTCAGCATCCTGGCAATGGGTGCCAACAACCTCGTCGTCGAGGAGTGTGAGCGTAGTCTCCACGATGCCCTCTGTGTTGTACGCTGCATTGTAAAGAAGCGGTATGACCATCCAGTCCCTGATCAACGTGGTATTTACTAATTGTCGTCTCAGTGCTCTCATTTGTGGTGGTGGCTCGCCTGAAATCCACGTCTCCCGCCTCCTTTCCCAATACGCGCAATCGTTGAAGGGTATGGAAGCATACTGCATCCAGGCATATGCAGATGCTTTGGAAGTCATCCCCACCACCCTCGCAGAAAACGCAGGTCTAAATCCCATTGCGATCGTTACCGAGTTGCGCAACCGACATGCCCTCGGAGACCGTAATGCAGGTATCAACGTTCGGACGGTAAGTTTGTGTTTGGTGACAGTAGCGAATGTTACTCATGATCGATCCAGGGCTTGATTTCCAACATTCTGGAGGAGGATGTCGTACAACCTTTGCTTGTGTCCACTAGCGCGATAGAGTTGGCGACGGAAACAGTTTGTCTGTTACTGAAGATCGACGACTATGTACAAGCCAGATAATGAAACCAAGGAATCCGTTTACCATTCTCCATAATGCTCACGTCGAAGGACCAACTACTGAGCACTGGAGTGTACTTTCATTAGCGCCAAAATTGTAATTTTAAGTATAATGCAATTTTGTCCATGTGAGTGAGATCAACGATGGTACTCATAATTAAGACACTGGCACGCAAGAATAGAGGGTATACATACACATGGAACAATCATCCATTCAGAGACCCACGTGAATGAAGGGTAGCCAACGTTCAAACAAGACATCTTTCTCCCTCAGTCGCCCGACCGCAACGTGCAACGCTCTTGCAGCCTCCCGAGAATCTGGGATCCCAGTGCCATTCTGACGAAACAGTTGTTCGTAGACGTCCTTTGCCACGTCGGGCGCAATCTCGTCGTTGATCGGCCACATCATACCAATTGTTGGAGTTTAAGGTCATGGTGTCGCGACCGTGCATTCCTTGAGTACTATAATTGCTCTATATCGGTCGGATCGTACTCAGTAGCTAGTAGTCTTTTTCTTCTTAATATCGTCTCTTCTAGCGATCAACGCGTCTGTGTTTGTGTCTCTGCCGCGATCTCTAGCGAGCCTGACATGGAAAGAGAGCAACACACCCTATGTTTTCACCCTGCACTTCCTTCCCGCCCCGCGTTGCGTCAACATCAGCATATGAAACCACGTGATTCTATGGAAAGCGAGACGGGCATGCTCTATTCTGCGCCCCGGCGTGATTCTTTTGCGGTCAATCTTTTCAAGTATGGTCAGATGGCCTCGGGGGACTCGGGACACCGCTCCGCACGTAGATTTCCATCCTTTTCAGGTAACTTGAATAAATTTGTTGAAAACTCAAAATTCCAGACTTCCAGGGTATGTAGCAGCAAGTACGTGGAGCTTTCACTTTGTCTGTGGCAATTGGCACGATAAATCATTGTATATTGTAAAATGTGAATGACATGTTTTATAATCAAGTATTCACAGACCTTATCGCTTCCAGATCTTTGTCACTGCCCCCGTCAGGGGCCATCATCCCTTCTGGATTACTGTCCTCGTCAGCTCAACTTTCCGTCGTCTCACTGGTCGGTATTGCCAGCAATTTGCTCGTCGCATCGTCGGGAGTTCTGTGGACACATCTGGATGACGCAGATAATTAACTGTTGCGTCCCCAGTGTCTCTTGTGCTTGGGTTATTGTCCTCGACCATTGGACTCTCTTCCACCGTGTTGCTCGTCGGTGTCGTTGCTATCGAGTGTACATTCACATGGTCTGTACGTCCTCCTGGGTCAAGAATGCTGGCGTCTGGGTTGTCGGATGTTCGAGGTGATTAGCATCGTCGGTGGTCATCTGACCAACTGGTTCCCGCGCGAGCGACATGCTGACGGTGTCAGGGCGACAGTGTGTAAGGCCATCTCATCGTATTTCATCACTGTGGCCAATCGTGCGTGCATGCGCGCGTTCATCGTGTCAATGTGGAGACGGCATGAAAATGACTACACCTTCGTCGCATCGTCCTGCGCGCGTGGGCATTCATTGTGTCTGTCTGGGTGCTTTGTCGTGTGCACATCTATAAATAGATGGATGCGACGACCTCACGAGGTACATCGCCATCCTCATCATCTGGGCGCATCGCCGTGTGCCCTTGTGTAGCGGGGCGAGAAACGACAACGATCAGCTGTTGGGTGACTATGGTGTATTTTCGAGTTGTGCATTGGAGTAAAAAAAAACTCACCAGTGTGACCATTCATCTGGTTTTCCGCCAAATTGCGGAATTCCGACATTTCGATTTTTTTTCCCTCAACGTTCAGCTCGGAAACAAATGTGCCAGTTATGCGGAGTCGATTGGGATTTCTTCCGTCGACCCCCAGAATGAGCGCGTCGATGAAACAGACACGCAACATCGAGGCCAGTAGGCCAACTTGGCGAACCGGTCGAAATGGGACACGTCCAGGCCAAAGGAACGTATCAAAATAATGCGGACGGCGACCAATTGACTGGTATGTGATACGAAAACAGACGACGAAGCACGCGATGCACGCCACGAGTGAAACGAAGTCGCTAACTGAAAAGGAAGGAAGTAAATGTGAACGGTATGAAAGCATGACGGAGAACGTACCAATATCATCCATACCATAATGGTATTACCATCAAGGACTTAGGAGACGCTCACGGCGTCCTACGAGCCAGACGAACCCACCACATCGTTGAGGACGACTCCAGACCAGCTCTACTCAATGGCATGTTACCAGTGATTCAACAGGTCGAATGATTATCTGAGACAACGTCAGAAAAATCAAATACGTTTTAGGCAAATCTGAGATGCAAGGAGAACGATTAGAGACTGTTGAACGTTGAACATTGAACGCGCAAGTACTATGACATGACTTGAACATGTGGCGGCGAAGAGTGCGCGAAACGCACCGCGAGTTTCCCCATGAGGTAGTCGTCCCACCCACGCGCACGGACGCATCATTGGAGGGGAGGAGATCAAGTTGCCTTGCAGTCGTATCAATACGACGTAGCGGTGTCCCGAGTCCCCCGAGGCCATCTGACCATACTTGAAGAGATTGACCGCAGAAGCACGCCGAGCCGCAGAACAGAGCATGCCCGTCGTGCTTTCCATATGATTCCCGATTCCATCTCGATTCGTCAGCACTTCAGTACTGACTCACACCGAATTTTAATGTGTTTGAGGTCTTGCCAGTGTCTTGCTCGGACGGATCATAGAGTTCGGATTCAGAATGAACAAGGCATATTCGATCGAGATACTGGTACAAGAATCTATGTGACTAACAGAAGATCTTCAAGAAGACGCTTAGGCATTCTTAAATGCCTCTCTGGCGGCTTGAAGGCCCGCCTCGACATCCTCCATAGTCCCCCCTTTCTTAATCAAAACTTTCCCCATGACTGCGTGAGTCCCGTGTTTGTCTCTCCAAGTCTTGATGGATGACGGTATCTTTCCGGCGTTGGCCTGCATGTTGAACATGTGGTCCACAGTCCCGTCGCTCTTGGTGACTTCCGTGTCATAGTCAAAGCGGATGCCGAGTCTCTCCTGATCAGCGGACGTCTTGGGGTAAGCGGTTTTGCCGAGGGCTGCAGATGGGTTCGCAAACTTCTCCCATGCGTTGCCCTTCATGGCTTTGGCGATGTGACTGCTTTGGTGAGTTTATCCATCTACGGTCAACGTTAACCAAAATTATCTCGAGAACGGTACGGGATCATGAATTCAAGGGAGAGGGCATATTTTAATGTGGTTAATTCACTGAACGATCGTCTAGATGTCCTAAGCGTTAGCCAACATTGACTCGCGATCGTTAGGGAGTCGTGAAACGTACACTAAGCAGGTTCTTGTTGGAGGCAGATGGTAACTCTGAATCGACCGCTTCGAAAGGAGCAGCATTTATGCCTCTCTGGACAAGCCATATTTCCGTACTGGAGTACAATTCCAAAGATATGGCATTTCACTGGACACCCACAATCAGTACTCTGGCACAACAATACGGGTTTTCCATCGGATGCTGTCCGGCGGTGGAATGCATCGCTCCGAACGCCTGCATTGCTGTCGGAACTTGGGAAGCCCCGATGGAAGTGCTAAGGGTCGATGCTTTTGCACGGCGCATGCACCCACGCGCGCACACAGTGACGGCGACACATTTGTCAAGGATGCCTCTGCTGCCGCGCCAGGCTCCCGATGCGGACGGACACCTACAGTGGGTTGATGTGATCAACGATGGGGAAGAATCTTAGCTGATTTGTTGCCGATACTACCAACCCGAAGGGTATGGGCACGGCACATGCACGCACGTGCACACAGTGAGGACAACACACGCCGTCACTATGACATAGCCATAGTACCCCCCACACCCTACGCCCACACCCCAGCCATTTTGTCGACAACGCAGTGTTGTCAAACGACCTCCACACTTATTTCCACAACAGACGCGTCATCCACGCGTACCACAACGCCCGTTGAGAACCGACGAACCATAACCTGCCCTTCGAGACGCGTCTCAACGCGTCACCCTTGTCACCTATGCATCGCAACACCCACTGATTCAAATATTCAGACGCGACTGCATGGCGGTAGCTATTATCACCCATGTGTTTCCTCAACCATTCACTACAACTGACTTGTCAGTACTGTAGTGTTATTGACAAGTAGTACTAGTGACATAGATTTTTTACAAGTGCTCCGCATCTTTCGGACGTACGTTCGCGAAATGTTGCAAAATTTAATACAAGTTTACAGTAGATAGCAAGAATATGCATCTCCAAAACATTTCTGTAACCTGTTGATATCAATTTGAAAGAATGTCACTGGGCAGTGTCTGAACTTTCTTGCGTGTTCAGCTGCGTCACAGGGTCGTGTACAATGTCTTTGGATGGTTTTGGGCTGTCGGCCTCGACCGCTTGATGCTTAGTCATCTCGCTCGTCGGTGTCGATGGTTTGTATATGCTGAGCCGCATCATGGCAATATTGATGCTCTTTAGTTGTGCTGTGCATTGTGGGACCAGTTTAGGCGGTTACCCCTTTGCCGTTGTGCCTTTCAAAAAAAAAAACAATATTAATGCGCCTGTATGCATAGCTCGCAGATTCGTCGAGGTACAATATGCTGTAGGCTCACATTTACATCCCGAAACACACTGGATACCACGAATCTCTTTCAACTTTACTCCCTCGTAGCGGTGCAAGCGCCAGTCCCCGACTCCTGGTGAATCACACCATCGATATCATTCGTATATAAATTGAACAAACGAGTTCAATACAAGTCCATACTCGTTGATAGTATTAGTAGACAACCCTACAATGCTGTGCAAAGAATTAAATCATCAAGCACGACCAGGTTTCTTGCGGATGAACTGCAAAAAACATCAAAATTCTCGAGATATGACGTTATATAGTTATCAGTCCCTTGAAGTGGTTTGAGATTCGATCAACTGGACAGGTAGACAAACCTTAAATTTACAGTTTATAGTTGCTCGTTACACATTCGACAACGCCCGTTTGCAGGGTGCCTGACCATTTGCTGCCCCTCCCCCACTTTCGTGGGAGTCAGGGGACCTTCATCCAATTGGACCGTCACTCAGACTTGCAAACAATTTCCTCTCCGTCTTATGCCACCACCTTCAGCAAATGCCAAGGTCTCACACTTGATCGTTCCATCCTTGATTTGTGCCTTGACCCTTTTGCACATGGACAACTGTACACAACTCTTTCAAGAGTTCACCAACAAGATGACACTTTAGCTCTCTTTCTCAGAATCAAGTGAAGAAAAATCTACTGCAAACATTGTATTCAAATCCTTACTATTGCAATTAAATCAATCGTTTATACGCTTAACTTCACACGCGTCCGAAGGAGACCATCACGGAGTGCTTGTTACATGTAATCCTTTTCGTCCATATCGTTCAAGAACCAATTCGCCTCAACCTTAGCTCGGGCTTCCTTCTCCGGGATCTCCGTCAAAATCCTCAGCTTTAGCAGCTCGGCAAGGGCCATGGCCATCGCGTGGTGTTCGTTGGACACCCAGGTCTCCGTCTCAAAACCAACCATGCCTCGGCACCCTTCAGAAATCTCGTCTGCTACTTGCAGCTTTTCGCTCAGCTCTTTCGTCTTGCGTATGTCCTCGGGTTCGAACGCGACTGGGCATGGCACACCTTCCCCCATAAGCCTCCCCCATATCTCCGTTGCCTCTATCAGCGTAGTCTTCAGTGCGTGAGTCTCACCCTCCCACGGAGCACCGGCTTGGTCAAAAAGGCGGCAGATGAACATGGACATGGGGTTCGACAACACATCGTGATGGAGCTTGTTGTACTCCTCCGTGTTCTTGACGTAGTGGAAATGGACGAGACGGCGGTGGTAGAGTCCCATCGCGTGGCTCTGCTCGGATTGGTCTAGCTCGTCCATGTTCGCCGGCGGTGAGAGTGGGATGAGAGCTTGTGAGACGGGGTCATCGTAGTTCTGCAAGCGACCTGGTATACCACCGAGGAGAAACGCAGGTAGGATCGAGGCATGTTGCCAGTCGAGCAGGCCCACGATTTTCAACTGGTTAGAGTCTGACGATGTCGACACGATGACATTGCTCGGCTGGAGATCGGAATGGCGGATACGGAATTGATGGAGGGCTGAGTTCTTGGAGACGAGCGAGGATGTGATGAGAAGGTAGCGTTCGAGATTCTCGATGTGGTCCGACGGTGACTGCTCCTTGTGGTCGTAAGCCTCCCTTCTTTCACGCTGGAACGGTAGTAGCGGTCGACCGAACTGTTCCAGATACGCTAGTTCCTTGCGAGCTGGTGCTACGAGGGCTGCCTTGACGTTTTCGTCTATATTAGCCCCAAAAGGTTCAACAAAAGAAAAAAGGCAGGGAGTGGCGTACATGGTCCCCTGTCCACGTCGAGCTGCGACCTCCTTCCGTACCACATATGCAGCCTGGGATCTGGACCGATACAGAAGCGCTCGTCGTTGAGCGGGATGCCCGTCCTCCCTGCCAACTTCTCCAAGTCGTTGGTATAGTAGAGGCCACCACCAGCCGGAAAAGGAATCGACATCATGTGAGACTCGAGTTGAACAAGTTGACGCAAGACCGAAACGATATCCGGTTCCTCCAGCTCCATCCACACGTCGCCGAGCTTCGTACCTCTCATAAACTCCATGAAAATATATTCCGTCTTCGCAGCGTTGTCCGACGATGGAGAGTAGCCGTAAACCTCGGGAACAGGCAGCCCAGAGGAACGGAGGAACCGCATCGTGGCCACTTCACTAGCGATAGCGTAGAACTTGGGGACCGTGACGAGGTACGGGATGCGAGCCACCATCTCGAAGCCGCCATGCATGGTGATAAGGAAAGTTCGGTTGAAGCCGCCCTCGGCAAGCTTCACAAATGTGTCGATATCTTGAGAACTCCGACCAACAGACTGCGCCGCAAGTCGACAGAGCTCGTCGACGTCGAACTCACGTCTGCGCTCTGCGAGGCGAAGATCGTTGTTGACGCTGAATGTACGACATTACGGATTAGACACATACGCCAGAGAACAACATGTATAAGACTTACAGCCAGCGTCCTGATGAATAGTTGAAGAGATCGTCAGGAGACATACTTGAGAATGAACGACGTGGCAATTGCCAACAGGTCCGAGTGAAGTTGGAGATTGAGGAGGAATATACTTGTGAAAGATTGAAGTTGCGCTTAGAGTAGAACTCGGAAAGATGATGGGGGCTCAAGTCTATGTTAGAACCTATTAGTCCCCTATACTACTGACAGTTTTATATACTGTACTACTCAATTGATAAAGTAATCGTATAGATTACTTTATCTTCGACCTTAGGTGAGGCCATGTATTGTTTGTATTATGTTTGGCCTAATGGATAAGGCTCGTTATCCAACAATACTGAATGCAGCGAGGAGAGAGGACGGCGCAGAGGTGGAGAGATTGAAACTGGTAGCAAATTGAAGACGAGCCTCGCACGTCCAAAGGAGTAGTACATGATGTATGAAAGGCAAAAATATGTTTAAAGGGGTTCTGTGGGACAAGGGACACCGCGATGGTCGTATTAATATTGCTCGTCTCAGTACAATAATAGTATAAAGATCCATTCCTTGCCTACTAGTAGGCCGCTGTTCAGTCCACCCGGGCTCGAATATGCGTTATACCATCCGTACAGACAGAGTAAGTTCCATCGCGAAATAGAGCAGAGCGTCCGCATCAAACATCGCCGTTAATGACAAAGAGGATGGGGAAGACGAAGACGAGACAATACATCTCGACTTCAAGTTGGTAACCTAAAATTGTCTGTTCCTCGTTCTACGCGACGAGGGTGCACTCTGATTTGTCAAGGATGTCCCCGGATAGGATAAATACATTTATAAATCTATGAAAAAAAAGGGAACAAAAGAGATGCCAAGACCGTGGATTGAACACGGGACCTCCAGATCTTCAGTCTGTTGCTCTCCCAGCTGAGCTACCTCGGCGCTGTAAACCCCGCTGATCTTGTGGCTGTAGACGCCTCTCAGCGCTCCGTTGGAAACGTCATCTAGCATCTGCATCCCTTCATCCCATCGGCAAGTATGTCTGGCGCAGGGCCTCGCGAGAATGTCTTTGCCACCCGGATGGCACTCACGAATATGAAGCTACGTCTCAAAGGTGCTGAGACGGGTCACTCCTTGCTCGCAAAGAAGCGTGATGCCCTCACCACCCGATTCAGAGCGATCCTCAAGAAAGTGGACGAGGTGCGTCGAGTACCTCACACCGACACTTCACGGACTGAAAAACCCTTGCCAGGCCAAACGAAAGATGGGACGAGTGATGCAGCTTGCGTCGTTCTCGATGGCCGAAGTCACCTACGCGACGGGCGACATCGCCTACCTCGTCCAAGAGCAAGCAAAACTAGCGACGTTCCGTGTCAAGGCGACGCAGGAGAACGTTTCGGGTGTGCTTTTGCCAGCATTCGACGTCGATCGTGTTTCCGGCTCAGGTATGCTTCTTCTCACTCGGAGTCGCGTAGTGGATCTTTGATGTTTTTATATACAGATTTTAACCTCACGGGTCTCGGGCGTGGAGGGCAACAGGTTTTACGAGCCAAGGATGTCTACGCTAAAGCGATCGAGACGCTTGTGGAACTTGCGTCGCTCCAGACAGCTTTCATGATTCTTGACGAAGTCATTCGAGCCACGAACCGCCGCGTGAACGCGATCGAGCACGTCATCATTCCGAGACTTGACAACACAATCAAGTATATCATCAGCGAACTGGATGAGATGGATCGAGAGGAATTTTTCAGGCGAGTTGTAGTTTCTAGTCCGTTCGGCGTACACGGAGCTCACAGATCAATAGGCTGAAGAAGGTACAAGGAAAAAAGAAGAGGGATGCAGCAGTTCCCATTGCTGGACCTCAGGCTGCAGCCGTTACTGAAAGGAAGCCCATGAAACCTGTTAGATCCAACGAAATCAAGGCTGACGAGACACAGCCTCAGAACGCAGTAGTAAGGACCGCGGCGGAAAGCGCTGCAGCTGAGGGCACTGTTATCGAAGAGGTGGCAGAAAAGGTCACAATTGAAGGGGACACAGCTGAAGAGCATGTGGTTGAAGAGCATAAAGAGGATATAGTTGAGGTGGTCACCGTTGAAGAAACCTCAGTGGCAGAACCAGAGCGGGAAGTAGAGGCAGAGGAAGCTACCGTGGACTTGCTGAGCACCAAGGACGTGGACGTGATTTTCTAACCCACTCGAACCGCGCGTATACTTCCTTATCATGATACCATCATATTTTGCAACGTCGCGGACGCCCAATGGTTACTGTCCATGTAATGCCAAATCCTTGCTTATTTCCCCTGACATCAAGTCGTCAAGGTACATGTCATGTGCGGAGCGAGCGACGCATAGATACATGGTAGTTTTATAACATGCAGTGCGGAAAGTAAGGCAGAGAAGGACGTAGGATAGTTTACTATTAGGGATGTGAGTCGAGTAAACGATTGCATGAAGCGTGATAACATACGTCAACCATCTCCACATCGTCGGATTTTTCGGATTTCTTTCTGTCCTTGCGGTCCAAGATTGCTCGTCTGTAAAAAAGTTCGGACTATAGCTAAAGCACCCAAACAAATCTGGACAGACCTGTCCTTGTCGAGTTTGATGTTGACGATGACTACCTTGGAGGGGTGGATGCCGATAGGTACTGATGCACCATTTGATTTGTCACGTTGCACGCGGTCAACGTGAATGACCCATTTCTTGCGGTACACCTGCGTGACCTTTCCTTCTCGACCCTTGTACTTTCCGCGTACGATTCTGACTTCGTCATCCTTACGGATAGGCAGTGACCGCGTCTAAATGTAAGTGAAATGGAATGGGAATGGGAAAATCGAGACAGCATCAGATATCCACGAACGTTGTGCTTTCCCCGTAGTTCCTTGGAGAGAGGTGAGGACATGATTTTGCGTCGGACCGACGAAGGGGCACTGAAGTGTGCCTTGCGGGACTTGCGCCGCGAAGAGGAAACGTCTGTAAAGTGGCAGCGATGATGAGTATATCACCTATCAAAGTAACCCCTCAATCAATCCGACTTATACCCTGCCCATCCAGCATATTGTCGGTCGAGAAACATCAATTTTGCATAAAAAATGGATCGACGTGATCGCAGCATAAGTTAAGACTGAACTCACCAGGGTTGAACTTCATCTTGATCTTGAGGACGTTGGTGACGGTGTCGGCGGGTTCGTAGTGTGGATGTGTTGAACGAGTTGTTTGGTTCAAAGTTTGTTCCTCGGGGTTTGCCGAGTCCCTGTCGAACAACCTAAGTGCTGGTCAGTCTCAAACATGTCTGGAGACAAGGTACGCCCAACCAAACTAAAGTTCAAGGGGGACAAGAAGAAGAAACGAAAGAGAGACGATGACGAGGGCAGCTCTAGTAAACAAAGGCGCGTTGAGGAAGAGGAGGCTCCCGACACATGGGTTTTGCCAGAATCTCCAGCCGAAATACGCGGTCCTACGTTCATAAAACACCCCTCGGATCCCTCTCCTATCTCGATCAATTTTGACTCGACTCGTAACAAGATTGTCCTGCATCCCCTTGACAAGGAAGGCGCTTCCGAGTCAACTACGCTGCTGGATCGCGATCCGACCGAGATCGCACAAGTATGGGTTACGACGCGTGTCGCCGGCTCCCCGACTATCAACCTTCGGACGGGCACTGGAGAGGGCAAGTTTTTATCCTGTGACAAGCATGGGATCGTCTCGGCAAATAGGGAAGCTCGAGGTCCAGAAGAAGAGTGGACTCCAGTAGTTCTACCCGATGGCATGGTTGCATTCATGAACGTGTATGAAAATTATCTAGGTGTAGACGAAGTTGCGGGAGGTGCCCTGCAACTACGGGGAGATTCTGAAGAAGTTGGCTTCAGAGAGCGTTTTTGGGTAAAAATTCAGAGCAAATACAAGAAGGAAGTCCATGAGGAGAAAAAGAAACGAGAGGCTGGTTCGGAGATGACCGTCATCGATGAGGCAGGTGCCAAGTGAGTCTTCATATCATTTTCCGGTGATAAGACTAAATGATCGCTTCTTAGCCGTATGTATCAAGCATGGGGCGCAGGACGGTCTGTCACGTCCAAAGACGACAAGAAAGAGGTATGCATGGATATCTTTATGCTTTGTTGCGATAGATGACCTTGTTGCGCAGTTAAAACGTGCTCAGAAAGAAGGTCGCCTAGCTGAGGCAATGTTGGATCGTAGATCAAAGCTCAAGAGGTATGTTCTCCATTATTCAAAGTATTGTTAGTTAATCTGTGTTCAGTGATCGATTTTGTTGAACGATAAATGCATCTATCTGTACATGCATGTAACCATGGTATTCCATATATTCTGCTAGAGCTGGCTCGGGGTCAGATGTGCGATCAAAGAGCAATGTCGCAAGAAGTACACGGTGGTACTCCTGAATTACGTAACAATGAGGAACTGTGTACGACAATCTTATCCGCTGTAGCTTATTCTCTACGTAGACCTTGTGTTAATCCTTTACGTGTGCAAAGTTGGGCTTCAATAAGTTTGCTCTGACATAGACGGCAGTACATTTCATGACCTATCGTCCTTTGGATTCATCCCTGCTGCCAGTGCCGCGACTCACCATTGTTAGCATGTACCCGCTGCAAGTCCAGTCCAAAGTCGAGCCCGCGTATGCCCCGGTCACCTTCGTTTCGTATTCATTATCTCCCCTCGTCAGAGGCGCTCCGAGTCATCAAGAAGGCGAGTGGATCACGCAATTTTCGTGAATCGAATGTGACAAATGAGTATGATTGTTTTCCGAGTCGGCTTATTCCGTCAATTTGTGTGCTGGCAAGTACCGAATTGCAATTCCAACGGTTTCGTCCACAGGCCGGGGAGCCCCCTACTATATACAGCAGTCATCAAATTACTCAACTAGCTCAACTGCTTGATGACGCTGTCAACGATCGCGTTTTGCTCCGAGTGTCAGGTCATGCACATGGACCTCCTAAGAGTGTCTCATCGGAGAGCTGCACGCGACATCAGCCAGTCGCAGTCAGTGGGTACATCCGTCTGCTTATAACGTATTGATGAAGACGAATGGTTTCCAGCGCTTTGTGATAAGTTTTATACCAGACAGCGGGTTTTTAAATTAATACAGTTACCAAGATTACCTTCATATTATTTGCTGGAAATGGCCGAACACTCGTAACGATAGCTCGATGAACAAGCACGCTGAGCGTCTTCTCAGCAGTGCCCAACGCGGGAACTTTGCTAGGTTCACCTATGAGGTATTTTTTGATCTTCAAATCAGGTACATTCCTTCTCTAAACTTGTCCTGACTTTCGAAGACCACATTGCCGTTCCTCCCCATCATACATTACTCTGCCTAGCCTATTCCGGAGCGTCCCGCTGTGCGTTGCATTCGAGTCAGGTAAATCGGATTTTCCAGATTGAGATCACCGGTAGTGACGAACAAGCTACAAATGTGCCATTTGCACAGCAGGGTCAGTCAGTTTCATTTCACCCCTCAGGTTTCAAGTTCACATTAACTCCCTCGACATTATAAATTTATCCCTCGCACTGGCTCTGGAAACTTTACATTGTCCCATAACTTGAACTAGTGTCACTCATAGACATTCGAGGTTCTGGCACCCATCTCGATCCCACCACGATCAATAGAATGCCCAGCAACACAGATCTTGAAAGGGATGAAAAATCATGCTATGCAAAGGCAGACGTCGAGGCTGCATCAAATGATGCATCTGATCGCTCGAACGTTGTCCTCCACACCGAACGTGAAATTGCGACGCACGTCATCTCCGTCGATGATGATTCTTCTCTCAATCCGTGGACATTCCGCGCCTTCTTCCTCGGGCTTGGTCTATCCGCATTTGGTGGCACCTTAGGTATGTTCCTCTCACTCCAGTCATTTCTCCGCCTTACAAAAACCAGCCCAAATCTATTACTTCAAACCAGTGAGTACTCATGTTTTTTTTACGTTCGCTCTATTTTTCTCATCTGTCGTCAGCAAACCATCACTGTATCCTTGATGTTCATTGCCATCGTCTCCTACGTCCTCGGATATGCGATGGAAACGCTGATCCCTCACCACAGTCTATTCCGCTTCTTAAATCCCGTGAGTTCCAGTGACACCCCCATTTCCTCTATCTCACGCGTCACCAGCATCCTTTCAACAAGAAGGAAAACGCCTTCATTATAATCATGGCTAGTGCAGCAGCGAACTCAGCCTTGGCGACGGAGATCCTTGCCGTCCAGCGCCTATACTACAACATCGCCCCCAGCGCAGTTCCTTCCATCCTCTTGCTCTTTTCCAGTCAGCTTCTTGGTTACGGTATCGGTGGTGTATTGAGATGTGAGTTTCCCTTGAACGACAAAGTGATATATATTCTGATGCACTATCACGAAAAGCAACTCTACTGTATCCCTCAAAAATGCTTTATCCTATTATCCTTCCACTCATATCTATGTTTGATGCATTCTTGTATGATGGTAGAAATGCTCGCCATAAACTCAGGGTATTCTACATCGTATTCATTGCGTACGTTATTTTCCTGCTTCAGGTTTTGACCGTAGGCTCACTCGAAAATCATTAGCATCTTTTTTTGGGAACTCTTCCCGGAATGGATATTTCCCCTTCTCACTGGGTTGTCGATTTTCTGCCTCGCTGCACCAAACAGCGCGACTGTCTCCCGAGTGTTTGGTGGAAGTAACGGGAATGAAGGGCTCGGTCTTCTCTCCCTTTGCTTCGACTGGCAGGTTGATCTTCACTCAAGAATGACGTTGCGATATCATAACTAATATCTTTGTAGTACATGTCCGGTAGTCTCAACGCCTTCGCAATTCCCTTGAAAGCCCAGGTAGGTTTAAGGTAAACTCTGGTCGATTCTTGTGGTTAACACGCAAACAGCTTTCCTGCTTCATCGGAAACATGTTATGCATGTATGGGTGCAATCAATACTTGCACCAATTTTGCCTGATGTCCTCATGCGTGTTAGGGTTGTGCTTGTCAGCGTCTTCTACAACAACACCTGGAAATCTCAGAATTTCCCCTTCGTGCGTAGGAATGCTTTGCACTAGACAACAACTGACCGTGACATGTAGCTTTCTCAACTCTTGTTCTATGAAAACGGCACTCTATACAACCAAACATTGATATTGAATTCGAATTACGAAGTTGACTCCACTCTGCTCGCAGAACAGGGATTGCCATACTATGCCGGGAGCTGGGTCGTATATCTCGTTACCACAAACTTGGTATTGGGATCTACTATCTCCCATTTAATCCTTTGGAACCGCAAGGAATTACGGTTGGCATGGAGCTGGATGACTCCCTCTAACCTTCGGAAGCGATGGCAAGAATTTAGGTGGAAAAACGTCAATCTGAAGCTCTGGAAAGATGATGGAATGCGGGAGCAGCCCAGCGCAGACGAGGACATTGATCCACACTATGCTCAAATGCTCAAGGTGAGCCTTAGTTCTTCAACTGGGACGACACATCCCGAACAGTTTTCATTCCAGTATCCCGATGCCCCCAACAGTTGGTATTACGCTACTTTCGTGGTATCATTCGTGGTAGCTCTGGTGGTAATATACCAGAGCGACTCCACATTGCCCTGGTGGGGCTTCATCATATCCATGCTCCTGGCGATTATATTCATCGTTTTCTTTGGAGCATTGTATGCTATTACGGGTCTTTCTCTCCCTATTCGTAAGCGTTCCAATTTCGAACGTCGCACAAGTCAGCTGAAATTATGAATAGAAACCTTCGTGCAGATGATCGGTGGATATTTACATCCTGGCAAGCCAATGACCAACATGTACTTCGTTTTATTTAGTTACAGTGAGTTCATGTCCATCCCCTTACGACATATGGCATCAAATAGCCTGGTTTCCAGACACTGTTACACAAGCTATCCTGCTACTACGTGACCTTAAGATCGGCCAGTGTAGGTGTTTCCGGAACATCATCTTCACAGTAATACCGATAGATCTATCTTAACAGATGCCAAGTTACCTCCTCGTGCTTCTTTCACTGCCCAGATCATTGGTACTCTCCTTGGCGCCGTCTTGAACTACGGTAGGAAAGTCCTGCCTGGTATGTCACAGACACTAACAATTGTCTTCAGTCATCATGAATTCTATTATCGAGAATCAATTCGAGATTCTGCTTTCTGTTCAGGGAACGAATATCTGGTCCGGTCAGCAACCTCAGCAATACAACTCCCAAGCCATTGCATGGGGTGGCCTTAGTCACCAGTTGTTCTCCGCCGGAATGAGGTATCAATGGGTTCCATTGTCATGTTTAATCGGGCTTGCTGCACCGGTGCCATTCTGGCTTGTTCACCGCTACTGGCCTAAGCTCCGTGCTGACTATATATACACCCCTATCGTCTGGTATGCATTTAATTTCCGCTTGACATACTCAGGCTCTTACCTTGCACGATTCAGCACTTACCTTGGCGGGCTGGCCGTGGGCATTAATTCCATGCTCACTTGTTACTACATGGTCGCGTTTCTCTCGCAGTGGTGGCTGAGAACGCGCCACCCTCGTTGGTTCCAGAAATACAACTACATCGTCGGTGCAGGTGTGCTGTTCCCTGCGTTCGGTTGTCCATGATTACT
>JBBPLF010000358.1:0-31490 GCA_038089615.1 Aureoboletus auriporus
CATAAGCATCCAGAATGGTATACAATACATATAATGTGCATTCTATTATCATATTCAAATAATACTGGTCCTTAAGCCTAGAGGGAGTGCAGGGGATGCATTGGGGATAATACAAACATCAGAAATGTGTGGGAAAAAGTTGGACATGTTGATTTTTTGATGCATTTCCCACGCATTTCCGATGTTTGTATTATCTCCAATGTGCATAACCTGCACTCCCTCTAGGCTTAAGTACCAGTATTATTTGAAGATAATGCACATTATATATATTGTATACCACTCTGGATGCTTATGATATTTTATTGGTGAGTTGTAGGTGGCTAGTGGCTGCACTTTACGGACTTACCTAATTGTGCATCCTCACATAATTGCATAAGCATGGCTCTGACCAGCTTCAATCTCTGCTAACTACGGAAATGATGATGCTGGTCTTTTGCCACAGACCCAAACATTTCCAAACACGTTAGCTAGTTAATTTTACTTTCGGAATGTGTTGCTGTCCAGGCTCTTACTGGTCAAATTATATCAATTCCCGTACTTCATCCGCATCTCCAAATAATACAGCTCCATCCATGTCGTCATCATCGTCCGCAGTAATAGCATGCATGTGTCCTCCTGCGTTGAGCGTTTGGCTGAAGCTCATGAGATCATCATCGCTATAATCATCGTCCATGATCGACATTGCATCGTCATCGTGGAAGAGAGGAACTGGGGGAAGGGTCCTTGCTCTCGCGAAGGGTGCTTCGCTTGGTGCCCTGTCATTCTCCGGAAGAAACAAGGGCGTTTTCGCTCTCTGTCCTGTCATAATAGCATCGCCGGATGGTCGGAATAATGACTCCAAGGTCCCCCGCGGAGACGACGTGAGGCCCACCGACCGTAACCTAGTATCCGCGCGTTGAGGTGGCCACGGTTCGACGACTACACAGAGACAATGGCCTGATATAGAGAAAGATTGGTATTTGAGCTTGAGCAGGGGCTTTGGCTTCTGTTCTTCTTCCTCAGCAACAAGCTCAACATCCGAGAGGCTTGGTTGGTCATTTGGGTCCAAAGCAACGGCGCCATCGTCGTCGACAATAGGACTTGATTGGTAAACTTCCTCAACCACTGGATTTTGCACGAAGAGTGGTTCGACTTACATATCAAGATCTCCAAAAGACTCGCCACCCGTCTCAGAAGGCGGAGAGGTCATGGCGCTATCTTGAAGCACGTCTTCTACATCGTCATCATCGTCTTCCTGATATGTCTCAGCGATCGTGCGACGTTGCTTTCGTGCTGGGCGAAGCTTTCTTGAGGTGGGACCAGCATCGTCTGAGTCTCCTTCACTCTCTTCAGCGCTCCATTCCTCATCGTCAAGACGACTCTGGGATTCTTTGTCCTTTCCTTTGGTCTTGACACGTTTGCGCCTGCTCTGCGTGGTAGACACATGCGTTCTCGATCTTTTCGTTTTTTGGAAACTCCGATCTGCAGGTCGAAGAGAAGACGGTTTGGGAACTACTTCTGGACGAGGGGGGGCAGTGACAAAATGCCTAGACTATACATCTTCATCAACTTCCAGGGGTTATTGGTCTACACGTTTGCCTACCTTGAAGAGAACCGTGTGAGGCTCGGTTTTTCGGAAGAAATAGGCAAATTGGTAGGTTTCTGTCATACATGAGTGAACAAGCAGTTGAGCCAATGAAATGAGTACGGACCGCCACGGTGGACTTCAACGGTCCCTCGTTTGGTACCAGGTGCAGCTCCTGGGCCAAAATGAACATCCTTCTCTGCTTGAAGCTTCGGGATGACTCTGAGAGCCGGTAAGAAAACTGAGGCAGATAACAGATGCCAACGCACAGTGGTCTCAGGTCTGCGAGTATATGTTGTAGGACTACATCCGACATCCAATCAATGTGACGTTCATCGAGGTAAAGCTAGTCAGTACATTGGTCAGATTGATGTGCTAGAAGACATGAGGACACTCACGAATAGTGGAAGAACAATATTCGAGGATATGCGCAAATAGTACGCGTTTCTTGCCCTAAAAGTCATGCTTGTTGAACGAAACCCACACTTGATTCTGGATGCGATGAAGAGTCGAAACTAGTAAACAGGATTCAAGTTATTGTTAGTTGCCACCGGGTTTTCACTGGAAGTTCTGAATAGCGGATCCGAGTCGTATCTACGTTGAGCTCAGACTTCCAGTCACGGTAGGCAAGAGAGGGCGGGCAAATCTGCAAAATCCAATCCACACGGTGGTTGATTTAAGATTCTAAGCCATTGAAAGCGTGTACGTAATGTAACACAATGCACCTGAGTCTTGTATAAATAGTCTTTTGATAAAATTTCAAAGCTCAAACATTCATACGTCGTTAATATCAACACCAGGGCCTGAGATGATGGTTTTGATAACCCCCCTACCATCATCGCTCTTCCCATTACGAGTAGTTTGGAATGCAAGAAGAGTGTTCTCGAACGAATAACTAATGTGGAATGCTGTCAATGCAGGTGGGAAGATTCGAGCAGGAACTGACCGATGCGAGACCAACGGCTTCAGGTCTATCTTGCCTTGCGCGACTAGAGCAATAGCCAATGGATAATCTCCAGGCTATGGTCTATCAGTTTACAAACAAAAAAGGAACGAGATGAAGGAACGAACGCCATAACGGAAGGATCCCTTCATGACGAGTTCTTTTGCGAGTACAGTAGACATGTCAATGGTGATGTCGGATGGACCCATGCCAACCTTGGTGCAATGAACACGAATGAGATCACAATCGAATAGTTGCGCATCCCGGAATATACCTGCACGTACGTCCCTCCCCTTTTCACGATATAGATTCCAGTCTGAATAGATACCTCCGCGCCGGAGGCATCGACGACAAGATCGATAGCAGTAGGACCGCGCTCGGCGATGCCAAGTTGTTGCCTTAGAGCCGCTGCCGATCGTTTAGAATATGCAATTCGAGTCTCGTCTTGTACCATTGGGGAAGGCTGGTATATGTCCGTGGCGGCATAGGATTTTGCAAACTCAAGACGAGACGAGACGATGTCGACCGCGATTATTCGGGAAGCTCCAAGGGCCTTTGCGACAGCCATGCAGAGTATCCCAACAGGGCCAGAGCCAAAAACGATGATTGATTGATTTGCCCTGAAGCCACCGAGTTTCGACACCGCATGAACGGCAACAGACAACGGCTCCATCTTGAATAGTTAAAATTAGTCATAGGAAGCTGTCTATGTGCGCGGACTCTTACCAATGCGCCATCCTCGAGAGTAAGATGAGCAGGGAGGGGGTAGGCAAGATCTGAGGGTACAGCATAATAGCGACCGAGGGTGCCATCAGAAGGTGGAGTGGCGGCAAACTTGATATCAGGGCACAACTACGTAGATGAATAACATCAATCATCATCCGCATCGGTGCCATAGAGTGGATAGTGACCTGATATCTCCCCTCCTTGCAAGCATCACAGTGTCTGCATGTAGCCCCGGGTTCAATGGCCACACGATCGCCTGGTTTGAGATGGGTCACAGAAGATCCGACTTGAATGAGTAGTTAACATTTGTCACTAATGTTCGGCGATTAAGATGACTGGCGATACCTTTGGAGACAACTCCGGACGATTCATGACCGAGCACCTAAAAGTGTAGCAGAATTTAGCTCAAAAACGTGGTCTATACATCATAGAACAATTAACCATGTCAGAGCCGGGTAGGAGTACATAGTCCCCGATTTTTCCGTGCACGAGGAAATGGATCTTGAAATAAAGTGAGATGCCATCCGAGGATCGTGATCACAACGGTAACATTACATCAGATCCGCAGATCCCTGCACATGGCCAGGCATCAGGTCAATGGGAGTTGAGAAAAAGTTCAAATCTACCGGTCTTCTTTACTTCCAAGAGGACGTCATGAACACCAACTGACTTGGTGGTTAATGGATGGTTCTAGGGGGTAAATACGTCTTGAACTCACTTTCTGGGATCGGCCGTGGCTCAAATTCAGTATGTTGGACCTTCTTGAGAACGAAAGATGTATTGTCTGAGAACGCCTGTAACATGTCGGGCGATTAGGGAGCAAGGTAGCGGATGATTTGGCTTATGTATAACGATTGAGCGGTCCGTTGCTATCCGCCTGGCAAATCGCATGATTGATCATTTCAGGCCTGTCGATGGCTATCGATCGATTCAACTGACCTCTGGCAAGATTTATCGCCAGTCCAAGTGAGAAACAGGTTTTATTAAAAGTGTGAAACACTTAGAATGATGGCGTGATCGTTCTGTAATTATCTTTGGGTTATTCGGCCCACAGATATTCGGCCCACAGGTATTCGGCCCACAGGTATTCGGCCCACATGCACAAAGCTCAGGCTAGGCTTATTGTTCGGATAAGTAACCGTCGACTCAGGGCAGGCGCCTCGGATATCTCAAAATCACCCGTATCGATCGTCATCCTTTCTTTTCACCCATCATCATCTCCTCATCCAAGATGGTATTATCCAGTGTCCTTGGCTTCCCTCGCATCGGTACTGCACTCTTCTTATCTTGCGTTCTGAATATTCACCAACGTATCTTCATCCAGGTGGAAATCGTGAAGTTAAAAAGGCCGTCGAGTCCTATTGGGCGGGGAAAATACCCGCAACTGAGCTCCAGAAGGTCGCTGCCAACGTTCGAAAGACCAGCTGGGTCAGCGTTAAGGATCGCAAGGTTGACTTGATTCCCAGGTTAGTTCCTCGTTGCTTACTGGTATCCATGCTCATTTTTATCAGTGGGGAATTCACGCTTTACGATCATGTCTTGGATCATTCCACTGCTTTCAATGTCATTCCTGAGCGCTATGTCGGACTTGGTCTGTCCGATCTCGATGTATCCTTCGCGATGGGTCGTGGACGCCAAGCCAACGGTGTTGATGTTCCCGCTTGTGAAATGAAGAAATGGTTAGTAATTGAATCCATACATTGATCGTATCCCTCATTTACTATACTTCCTTGTAGGTTCGACTCTAATTATCATTACGTCGTCCCGGAGCTCTCCGAGAAGACCGACTTCAAGCTATTGTACAACAAAGCTCTTCAGGAGTACAACGAAGCCAAAGAACAGGGAATCATTACCCGTCCAGTGATTTTAGGACCGGTCTCTTACCTCGTCCTCGGAAAGGCTGCCAAGGAAGCATCTCCCGATTTCAAGCCTATTTCTTTACTCCCCAGGATCTTGCCTATCTATGGAACGTTGTTATCACAACTCAAAGCCGCTGGTGTCGACTCAGTCCAGGTTGACGAGCCAGTTCTTGTTCTCGACAAGGCTAAGGATCTTGACAAGGAATACGCCTCCGCATACGACGAACTGGTTCCAGTCTCTCCTAAGATTATCCTGACCACATACTTTGCTCGTCTGGATTCTAACGTGGACTTTATCGCCAAGCTCCCCATCGCCGGCCTTCACATCGACGTGGTCCGAGCACCCAAACAAATCGATGATGTTCTAGCAGCAATCAAATCTACTAGGATTCTTCTCTCTCTCGGTGTCGTTTCCGGGAGAAACATATGGAAGGCCGACTTTGCCGCTGCAATCAAGCAAGGCCAGAAAGCCATCGACACTCTTGGAGAAGATCGTGTCATCATTGCGACATCGTCTTCTCTTTTACACACTCCTGTAACCTTGGCTAACGAGAATCGGTTGACTCCGGAGCAGAAGGACTGGTTCTCCTTTGCGCTGGAAAAGGCTGCGGAAGTTGCGACCATCGCTGCCGTCCTCTCTGGTTCCCAGGATCCACAAGTGGCTGCTGCCTTGGAGGCGAACAAGCGTTCCATTGCTAAGCGTCGCGAATTTGAGCGGACATCTGATGACGCCGTTCGCAGGCGCGTTGCTTCCATCACACCTGATCAGTACAACCGCAAAAATCCTTTCAAAGTTCGCAATGAGATTCAAGCCGACAAGCTTAAACTGCCTAACTTCCCCACAACAACCATAGGTTCTTTCCCAGTGAGTGATTTATTGTTCGCGGAGAGTGCCATTTTTCTGATGACTCCCAGCAAACTAAGGATATACGTAATGCTCGTGCAAAGCTCAACAAGGGCGAGATGGAGGAAGCTGAATATGAGACCTTCATCGAAAAGGAGATAGAATACGTCGTCCGCTTCCAGGAGGATGTTGGGCTTGACATGCTCGTTCACGGAGAGCCGGAGAGAAATGACATGGTTCAATACTTCGGGGAAAAATTAAGTGGTTTCGTCTTTACCCAGAACGCATGGGTCCAGTCTTATGGCTCACGGTCAGTGGTCTGAGTTGCGTTGTTGACTCAACCTGATGGCTCCTTACAGATACGTCCGACCTCCGATCATCGTCTCCGATGTTAGCCGTCCCGAGCCTATGACCGTGAGATGGAGCAAGTTCGCACAGAGCCTCACCAAGAGACCCATGAAAGGCATGCTTACTGGTCCCGTCACAATCTTGAACTGGTCGTTCCCTCGCGAAGATGTGGCACGCAAACTGCAATCTCAGCAATTGGCGTTGTCACTTCGCGACGAAGTCCTTGATCTTGAGGCTGCCGGTATCGCTGCCATTCAAGTTGATGAGCCAGCTATTCGCGAGGGCGTAAGTTGATAAGCAACGTAGATGCACGAGTTACCTGACATCCATTCTAGTTACCTCTTCGTCGCTCTGATTGGGACGAGTACTTGGAGTGGGCTGTTGACACCTTCAAGCTCGCTACAGCGGGCGTCCGTGATGATACTCAGACTCACTCTCACTTCTGCTACTCCGACTTCGACGATATCTTCCCTTCTATTCAACGTCTGGATGCCGATGTCATTTCCATTGAGTTCTCGAAGAGCGACATGAAATTATTGCAAACTTTCAAGCAGTATGGGTACTCGAACAAAATCGGCCCGGGTGTCTACGACATCCACTCTCCCCGTGTTCCTAGCGAACAAGAGATCAAAGACCGTCTTAGTGCCTCCCTTGGAATTATTCCTAACCATTCGATGTTCGTCAACCCTGATTGTGGTTTGAAGACACGTGGTTGGGAGGAGACGAAAGGTATACCATTCGTTTTATTCACCCTCCGAAGTAGACTCAATTATTCTTCGTAGCCTCCTTGTCTAACCTAGTTGCCGCTGCTCGCTGGGCACGCGAGAACAAATGATTTTCCATCATTGCGCTTCAACAGCGCCCATGAAGTGGCTAATTTATCGGGGCCGCAGCTAGGACCTTGGTAGTTGTATTACGATCATATGATGTCCGGCCCGGTGGAGACATCGAGACATCAGTAAAAATGGTTGCTGCTTTGTGGGGCGTCGGGGCTCCTTGGGAGGCAGGACCTGTCGCAGTTTTGAGCGTAGTAGTCGGATTTCAACAATCCTTGATTGTAGTGTATCTGAACCAGTATCCCGCTTCGAGATGAATTATGTGCATTCGTGAAAAGAGCATTGACATTGGCAGTGTTATCACTTGAAGCTGGTGGTCTGAAGATCCAATGAATACATCGTCCCGGATCAATTAAATTATATAAAGAAAGTGGCAGTATAGGTCAAAAGTCGTTCTACGCGATGCAAAGAGATGTGAAACGAATGGAATTTAAGCAGTGTTTATCGCTAGCTGTGTGAGATAAATGTAGAATGTATCCAATGAGCAGATATGAGAGTTAATAAGTTAATCAGCGATCGTGAACCAATTCATCATGGACAGTGGAGCCTCGTAGGGAATCTCCTGACAAACGCACTCTCTGCCAAGGAGCTAAGCTTAAGCGAAGCGAGAAAGAGAAAAAAAGCTCACACTCGGCAGTGATACATTACGTGCTTCGTTCTTTCCACGGACGAACACGCTAAGCAATTTTGGTCTTCGTTGACGCTTTGGATTTTCCTGTTCAGTTGGGGCAAATTCTGCGGTCTCTGGTTCGTCCACGAGTGACATCCCAGTCAAGCTATTACTAGGAACGAGAGTACCGCTGGGGGTACCCTCGCTCGAAGACGATCTTCGACGCGCGCAGTCCCGTATCGTAGCGTCGGTAACGTTCCTTTTCCCGCGGAGAGTAAGTTTCTTGGAAAAAGGCCGGGAGTCGCTCTGCGAAGTGTTTTTGGACGGAATCAACTTGGTCTTCGAAAACAGTTCTCGTGCGACTGGTAGGACTGGGACAAGCGGTTGATGGAAGGCCATACGGACCCAGCCTCGCCAAGTGAGATCACTAGGGATAAATTCGTCGACCAGCTCCTCAAACTATGACGGATAAATAAGTAGCCCAGAAAGATAAAGAACGAGACGCACACTCCAAGTCTGGTTGCGGAACTCCAATGTATGCGTACGAATCCGTGCGTCACGACACTCGAACGACTCCGCCTTCATTATACTTAACAAGAGTTCAATACTACGAGAGTTGAGCCAAATAAATCAAATAAATCAACCCTGTCACTGACCTCGAGATCTTCACTAGAATGAAGGTTTTCTGAGAAGAACGCGATTTCATTTCCACAGCATCATCTTTTTCAGATCGGTCCTCTCGGTTTAACCTCTTGATGCTCCACGATTCCTCATTGACGCTCAAGTCTGGTGTCGTAGGTCGGCCAAAGGATGCTTCGATCGGTGTCCTCGCAGATTCAGCAGCTGCGCTACGCAAGTCAGTGAATGATCGAGAGGGTCCAAGTTTTCTCAGACTCGGAGCAAGCCTACTTGCATCCAATGATCCGCGCGGGTTTTGCAACAACTGAGGCGACTCTAGGGAGGATCTGGGGGGAGGCTGTTCCGAAAGGCGAAGCGATTCAGGTGAGTCACGGATCATCGTGTCTGGCTGGTTCCTTCCCCGCCGAGCGGGCCAAACATATTCCATGATTCGCTGGCCAAGGCGAGCATCGAGCTGCAGACGGATGGGATGAAAGTCGAGTTGAAACTTCTCATAGATTGCAATCCCGCCTACAGGCGCAAGGACTGTCCAATCAGCGTCGAGGAAAAGATCTCTCTACTCATACAATGAGAATCATTCAAAATGTTCGAAAAGGAAATATACCTTGTAAAGTGGATGATTAGAAGGCTCCTCGTATTTTGAGACGATTTCTGTCCAAAGTGCATTTGGAGACCCATCGAAAGCTTGCAGGTCACCAACCGTCAGGCGGTTCACAGTGGAACTATCTTGCTTGCTCAACCACGAGAAGTCTATGTTCCGCAAGGCAAGTTTCGCAAGCAGGTCTCGGTTATCGTCTAGCATCCTCCAAGAAATTTCAGACGAAGACGCTTGTAGGAGAAGGGCGGATTTATGATCTGAACGTCCGTCCGTCCTGCTTTGAGCCAATCGGATTGCCTCAAAAATCAGGTTGAGCTCTTCTGCTAGTAGGAAGATGTGAGCTTTGAGCTTGAGAGTCTGCAGCTTTGCCTGAGGACGGTTATCCCGCATTTGGCGACTGACATCTTCATGCGTTTCGATCACGCTCCTCAGACGACTCTGAAGATCAGAGACGACACGGGCAGCAGAGCGAACATCCGTGAAGTCATATGCAAAAAGTAGCGTCTCCAGCTTTTCCAGCTGTGCTTTATGCGCAACATCTGAGAACAGGACCAGATGCGTGATGATGTTGGAAATAAACTGAAAGTGTCGATCGTTTGCAGATACCGTAAAGCGGGGAACATGAACTTGCACCAAGTCCTGAATTCCAGTGGGTCAGAAGTATGTCCCTCAACCATGTTAAATACTCAACAGTGTCGTTTTGCAGATGCGCTTGCCTTTCTTTATGTATGTGCTCCGACTTCGAATAAGCAGCAGAAGCTACATTGTTGCCAAGCCTGAGTCGATTAAACCGATCATATTGGCAATTAGCATTGGTTTGAGGGACTATGCGGTCGAAGGAATCGCTCTCGCAGCGATAATCAAGTAACACCTCCAGAGGAACCGAGCCACTGTCATATGAAGCGGAGTCAGCTGGGCAAAAGGCTTGAAGACCATCTAATGACGTGTAGTTTCTATTTGCAGATTGAGCCCATCAGCCAACCCTGCTTCACACGAAAATGTCGTACCTGTGCATAATAGGACCACTAATAGGATCTTCCAAGTTGGATGCATCCATTATTTTGAATACTTGCAACCTCGCCTGAACTGCGGCAAGGATCACGACCGATGCCGCATCGACGTCAGATGAGGGGTCAGCGCTCCGCAAAATGATTTGAGGCTTCAACAAGAAGCAAAAGTGCCGCTTCCGAAGAACAACGCCTTCTTCCCATCCTTCTAGAGGTTTGACATCGACTGGGTCAGAGACAACCTTTGTTTGCAAGTCCATTGATGCGCTACTTCGTCCTCCAGCCAGCATCTTGCGCAGAGCAGAGGCGGCTGCTTGTGCGGCACTGGTAGGGGTCTTGGATTTCTCGGCAACATGACCAGCTATCTGAGGAACCACGGCTTCGGCTTGATCTCGGATAAATTTGACAGCACTATCAGCCGTGGTCAGTACAAAGAAAATAAATACAGGTGCAATCACTTGCCGCGTCGCCATGTGATACTCATACCCACGGCGCGCTTTGGAGCAATTGTAGTACCGCATTAGTACCTATCGAGATGATAAGATTTCGTACTCTTAAACCACCAGGACAAACCTACGTCGCGGACAGCATTGCACATGAAAAGGTTCGGGGAATGTACCTGATAGACATTCTCAAAATCGGCCCACTCATTAGCGGAGACCATTTCAGCTGGCATATAATAACTCTCGACATTACTCTTGCGGGCACCCTCCGGACATTGATCCACTTCTGTCAGATGGTTAATATAATCTCGGAGAAGGGTAACCATTTTGTCCAAGGGATATTGCCTCTAAAACATGTGTTAGTAACATCTTTTATGCATTCCATAATTGAAGCACCTGGACAAGTTGGTCCGATTTTGCGTCCCTCTCGGCCATATTTTGCAACGTTACGATTCGTCGCTCTGCAAGAGAGATCTCCACTTGTGGGACGGCTAAAGAAAAAAAAAGAGTATCAGAGCTGCGTTGAAGATGACATCCGATGTAAAAGTCTTACAGGGCTCACTCCCAATTAAACACGTATGGGTGCCCTCATCGCCAAACTTACTGTTTTCCACCTGGATCTCGTTGACATGCGTGTTCTTCTTGAGATATGTCACCTTCGGGCAGGAAAGTACAGGGAACAACTGAATTTCTGGAAGATTATTCGATGGTGACCAATCCGTTTCAACGAAGTCGTCACAATCCAGCCACGATGGAGGCATTTCTGAATCAGGGACAACCTGATTCTTATTGCTATTGTCGGAGTTGGAGGACAAAGGTACTGATTGTTTGAGAGGCTCTGGGAAAATGGCCAACAGAGCACGAAGGTCCACGTCCTTGAAAACCACCTCAGCGGCATAGAATGGTTTGTGTCGTACGACTTGAATGCTATCGGGGACTTTACCTGGCGCGACAGTTTCCTGGTCCCTTTGGTGCATGTCGGCTTGGAAGTGGCTGACCTTGGCTTTCAAACCTACGACAGGTGTGGTCCCATCTTCCCATGACTCTCGGCTATCATCGATGTACACGTGCGTTATGAAAAGCTCTGGTACTAAAATTCGATATTTGATGGTGGCCAGATGACGTGCAAACTTTGGTGACAGTGGCTTCCGAGGATAAAGGGAACCTTGTCTGATTGGTAAGGAAAGCCCATTGTCGAACAGTCCCCACCATGACCAGAAGCTAGCAAACGCTTTTGGGGTAAGGTAAAAGCTACTGGGTTGGGGATCAGAACCAATTGGTCCTTGTCGCAGAGCTGAGGTTATTGAAATCGAAAGGTGAATGAAGTTTGACCGGAAACCGTAATAAGAATCATGATCAACCTACGCTCGATTGAAGTTAGTTGATGAGAATCACAGAAGGAAACTCACCTGAGGCACTGAGGGATCCATTTTCACCAACTGCACAGAATAATGTGGACGGAAATTGAAAAATCGACAGTCACGGTCGAAAGGTGAGCCCGTGCATTTGCTGCATTCTAGCTTGCTGCATGTGCGTTCGAAAATAGTGCCTACGCCAAAGCGAACACCAGAACACAGTTTGGCGCATATTTTAACCCAATCATTTCGTGCAACAACGTTCCCCTGTGTGAAAATGCCCCCAGTCACCGATTCGAACCTAATGCATATATAGCTCGTATCAAATATATAACAATATTTGACTCACTTCGGTATCAATATCGACATGGAGTCGCTGGTAACCTGCACGAGCTCTTGATCGTTGTTTCGAGAACCGATGTTGATTTGCGGTTCGCCTTGCCAACAAAGAGCAAAACCAGCACCATCATTGTCCAAGATATACGGATCACGATCGCCTAAAAAGGTGTCAATGCTTGCGAGTAAACATTTCAACTATTTCACCTTTAAGATATAGGCGAACTTCTTCTTTAAACGAGACCTCGATTGTCCAGTGAAAGATCAGCCTCAACTGAGAAACGCATTAGCCATGTCATCCTATGACTACGGATATTCTCACCTTGTCCCAGAACCCTAAATGTGGGGATGGATCCCGAGTCTCAGGGGTCAAGCTATCTAGAAACCTAACGACATCGTGAATTGCCGGACTGTAACTGACACCCCAAGCGAACGCGGTTGTTTGATCTGTCAGAACTGACACGAGCGGACGAGCATATGTCTTCACTGGCATGAGCGTCTTTGGAACGTGAAGGACGAAAGGGTGGTTGTGCGCGACACCGCCCTCAAGGTTATTTACAGGGCAAGAGATCCAACTGACGGATTGAGGAGGACCCATTTCCTCCGCAATGACGAGGTTAGAATCAAAGACAACTGAGGGGGATGCGCTGTCACCAGTTCTGGAAGGAATATATAATAATGGTAAGGGATAATCGCGGAGTGAAACCTGGATGGCCGCAAGGGTGATATTGAGGTGCATGGGGATAAGCAAAGCGTAAGACGTCCCGAGGGGGAGACCGTTTCCTTGTTCGTGCAGAAAGGTGGCCAAGTGTTCGGGAGGGAAAGTGGGGCGTCGTAGACGTAAATGAAAACCTGATAAAATGATGCGAAGCAGTGGAGGGACGCGAAGCGGTTTTGCAGGATTGACGAGATCCGGAGTTTTTGTGGGGCGTTTGAGTGGTATTGCACCATGAAGTTCGCGATGAACCAATTCTTCTTGAGCCACTCTTTCTCGAACGTACTGGCGAAGCCTAGTCATCCAATCTAGACTGTGTGCGAAATTCAGACGTTGACGAGCATCTTGGACAGAGACTGAATGCTCTCGGCCAAACTGGTAGCCTGTGTTCAAGACCGAGGTATCCGCAGGTGCTGGATTCTCCGACATGACCGCCATCGCCTTTGCGTCAAAGGCTTCTTCGCGGTGAAGTCTGGCTTTTGCTGCAGCGAGGCCAACCCTGAAATTAAATCCCAACCGACTCTCAAAGGGGTCATCTGCGGCCTCGAAGCAAAACATCCGACAACTGAAGGTGAGATCGGGCACATGTTTCGCGGACTCGGCCTCTGGAGCGGGGAAAGGAGAAAATTTGCCACTTCGGACTATATGGACTAAATGTTTGATTGCCTTAATGGTGGCCACTATAGCAACGTGGAGTTCGGCGAAAATAAGGCCAGAAGGGATCCGGATCCGTAAGCTGTCGCTGTCGACTAGAATTGGACCTTTCAAGGATGGAGCAAGCGACAAAGTGCATCTGTGTAAACGCCCAAGTTCCTCCCAAGCTCCTCTGTTTCCTGGTGCTTCAGGGACCGACTGTCGCTGGTTGACTGTGACCCATATCAGCAACGAATTGATAGAGCAGCGAGCATCATAAGGGGTGAATGTAAATGTGAAATAGTTAGCCCGTGCGACCACAGTTTCATCCATGAGCTGTAAACGCGATCGAAGACATTTGAGTGTACCGTGGACATTCAGCGCGGCAGACGGCGTGGGAGATGGGGGTGATCCTAGAACGCCAGAGGAAGTTGCACACAGCTGGAGGGTCTGGACCGTCCGCAATGCAAGAAGAGTCGAGTATACTAGACCAAGATCAAAGTGGACCAGGACATCGTCCACACTAAATGTCACGTCGGATGGGGCTCCTGTTGAATCCACGGGGACACTCGGGGCAGATATGAAGTCCACGTTGACACCTTTAATTGAAAGGAGCTGTTTGGTATCCAGGAAGGGACTATCCCTCTCTGTGATGTGCGGATCATCCATTGAGAGATCATCTGCAGCTGCAGCGCGCATGGTCGTGTTCCAGAGCATGAGTTTTCCGACGACCACGTACGTGTCCGAGCTCTCAGAAATCCTCTCCAGGAAAGTAGCGTCAGCAAAGCCATCAATGGGGAGTGACAGTTTTGCCCTATTTTGAGAGTCTTGCTGAGAAAGTGAAAGTGCGTGTTTCTGTTCCTTGTTTATGCAACAGTACCGTACTGAAAAACCCGTGCTGAATGCAATTCCGCGCGTGATGTCCTTGTCCGCGTCGGGGTTCATGTCAGAACCTGTCACGAACAGCACGAAACGCCCAACAGAAAACGAGAGAGCACAGGCCGGGGGTGTTGATGATGAGCGAGAGGGTCTTGTCTGTGATGAAAGCGACCGGGCAGAAAGCAGTGCCAACAGCACACTCAGGATTCTGAGTCTTTCAGGATGCCATAACTCCACCATCCCAGCCTCCGTGCAACAATGAAGGTCAACGAATAGGGTACGGGCGTTCAACGTGGTGTGCACATATTGGCCGTCATCATTTGCCTCTCCCAATCCCGTTAACACTCCATTAGCTTCCACAGCTTCCATAGAGAATAAGGTTTCACTGCTTGTGCGTTCTGTTCCCCACCTAGACAGACGTCGGGTAGCAATCCCGGAGGAATGGGAACGTAGTCGCAAGAAAAGTGGGTGCAAGAAGAAGGTGAAGGGGCACGTCATGCAGAACGGAAGGTCTCCATCAAGTGAGAGATGCTGAGTCGAAGTTGTGCCTATACGGAAGTGTGAGGAAGAAATAAGCAAAACCCCTTCGCTTTCCAGTTCCACTGAAAACGGTTCCTTGGCTCCAGGAACATCGGGATACAATATGCGTGCAGAAACGCGTCCTACCCTCACATTCACAGCAATCCGAGGAACCGGGGAGATGATAGTTGGCAAGAGGGGCTCCGACTCCCCGTTCTTCTTGGCAGAGTTGAGCTCCGCAATCAGATCGGACAACAAGTCATACTGGTCTGCGAACCACAGAGAAGTGACCTGGACTTCAAGGAACATAGATGGTAGATCGGCATCATAGCATGCAGTACGATCGACAGACAGAATTGACGGCCAATCTGACAGCGTGACGTCAACCGAGGTGGAGCCGACAGATAAAATGGGAGGGTTGGATTCCGCTATTTCTCTCGGCCTATAAAAGGAAACGTCCTCGAGCTTTAAGCGAAACAAGAACGCCCGCGACCTGACTGACGATTCCTTTCCCAGCCAAGCACAATGAATGGAATTCACCGTTGGGTTGCTGGGTTCGCATGAGAACTTGACACCGTCGAAGACAACGTTGAACTTGTTGCGACCAATGTTCTGCGATACTGTAACAGAATCCAATTCGAGACTGACAGCCACGACAAGTTCAAGAGGCTTGAGCATCAGGCATTCAGTATAGACAGTCAGATGAAAACTACACTATGCACCTTGATATGTTGCTTTCTCCGCCTAGACCGAACATCTGAAGCTATGGAAGACTTGGTAGTGTCAGCGCGTTACCAACGATGCCTAGACAAGTACCCACCGCACGGAAAGGACTCTTCAACCACGGAGAGGTGAGGGAACTGGGCGGGGGCGTGGGGACAGTCTGTGTTGCAACCTTGAAGTGCGACAACCAACGTTGAAGATTGTTGGCATCCAAATGAATGGCCCCAGCCTTGACTTGATTATGAATGCTGCATGGCTCAATGGAACCGTCTCTTGGGCGAAATCGGGCCGAACCATTGATAACAAGTGAGTCGGGTGAACGCAATATTGTCCCAGTTTCGGAAATGCCTAGAAATTCAAGTCAGGACACCTTGGATGGACTCACTGTTCAACATACCCAGTTGTATTAAACCATCCGACGGGATAAAACCATGGATCTGCTGTACTACGAGATCATACGAGATGGACCCCGTCATTCGTCCTAGCGTATCGTTCCAGGTGCGAGTCCAAGCACGATGGAAACCGTGGGAGAGCCGTGACTTCCAAGCACCCATCGCAAGGGCTCGTGCGCTCAATACATGATTGCTTGAAGGGACATAGTCTCTGATAGGGACGTTCTGGGGACTCTGAGAAAACGAGACATGACCCTTGAATGTAATGTTCTGCGCGATAAGTTCCGCTTGAGGGGAGCCAACGTGTGAGACAACAGCTTGGTCGATGTCCACTTGGACTGTTTCCATAAGCCTTGGGATGAAACGAATGACTTGCTGAAGCGCCGCGGTTACGACGAAGCGCAATAGAGGCCGAAGCACGGGATCCAATACAATGTAGAGACGTGATATTATAGACCACAAGTAAAGCGCGAGAGGGGACGGGGACAGGTCGGCAAGTGTGAGGCCGCGTCTGTGAGTTGCGCGGGGCGGAGGTGGAGAAGGAATGGGGGGCGGGTCGATGACGAGCTTGAAGCCGTGAATCCTAAAGGCTAGTCTCCTAGGGCCACCGTCCGTGGAGGAGCGGTAGGAATATACAAAGCGGTCGACGCGCCATGTTCGGTTGCCTTTGCGAAAGTATAGACCACGAATGGAGCGCAGGCTGACGCTGCGAACACGGATATGGCTTGAGCAGCGCATGAGAACATAGGGTGCGAGGTAGACACGGGCGAGATATGCGAAGAAAAGGAGACCGAGGGGCCAGCAGGCAAGCAAAAGCCAGGAGGTGGTTGTAGTGGGCCATTTGAGGAGGAGGAGGGGAACCACGAGGAGGAGGAGGAACCGCGCCGAGTTGGATGGCATCGGTAGTCGTGTCATACAGTGGGGGTTCAAGCTGTACACCGTGTGATTCAAACGGAGACAAGAAAACTACTAGTGTCGACATAGTTTTTACATCACAGCTCCAGCTCAAAACACCATCTGATGAGGGTACTGTCCCTTCGTAAGACCGAACGTCGCCTTCAAGTACTTGGCCAAGTTCGCCTCCTTTTGGACAGCAGCGATGATAACCTTGTCCACCTCTTTCTGATCAGCTGCCTTGGTTTCTGGGAACGCCTCCTTTGGCTTTGGCTTGCCCTCCTCGAAGAATTCTGCCTCTGCAGAGTGTGCACCCTTCACGACGGCCTTGGCAAAGTACGCATCGTTGACTTTGGCGTCGACCTACCGCGGCAGCGTGTTATTACATTGTATTTGGTCCAAAATCAACAAAACACCCACCTCGAAACCCTCTAAGTCGATCCTGGTCGATGTAGCAATAACATATGCCTGGTTCACTCTCCGTAAGGGGACGCCGTTGAGCTTGTAGGGACCCGTCACCAACAACAATCCGCTCTCCAGCTGCTTCAAGAACACCACTCTCTTCCCCCTGAAACGGCCAGCAAGCACGATGAGCACAGTCCCGGGATTGATAGATGGGCGAAGTCTGGCAGGTTTGGGAGATTTGCGGCTTTTCTTTGGTTGGCGGACGTCGTCTGCGGGGTAGTAGCGAGGTGCCTTTGACGTGGGCACAAGACGGGTGCTGCCGTTCTTCTCGCCGCCAACCTGAACCTCCTTGGTTGCAGCGGCGTCTGACTCGGATTTTTTGAGGCTCTTCAAACCACGGCGAGCAACGGCCTGGGGGTGCCGAGCTGAAACGCCGGGTGCGAGTTGTGTGCGGGCCATCTAAAAACGCATATCAGCAGGTAGCCCTACATCCAAAGTGCCAACGAGACATCCAACGGAGATGGCCGTTGCACCACCTAAATCGTGGTGCACAAGCGCGTCGGCTTGGTCCTGTCTCTCTGGCCTGAACAAAATCGCACTCACTAGTCGTTAGTCTTGAGGGTTTTGTTGTCGAGGTCGTCGATCTGCACGGTGAGGGTATACAGCGATGATGATGTGTCGGAGTTTCGTTCGTGTGAACCACATTCCCGATATATCGTATACCCTTCGGTCACTGTACGTACTCTCACTTGACACCGACATACCACCTTCAGCGATACCCAATGGACGGAAGTGTGGAAGGTAGGGAAAGTAGTAAGTTTTGATTACATCCCTTTTCAAATGTCTCTAGATCGCATGATTATCTGGTTTGACATCGACAACACCCTGTATTCTGCGAGTACCAAGATATCACATGCGATGGGCGAACGGATCCACGGTATGTTCTCTCAAAATAAATAAAGATCTATCCTTGAAGGCATTTTCTGGAGCATACTTTGTTTCCCTGGGCCTCGATGAAGATGAAGCATCGGAATTGCACCACAAGTACTACAAGCAATACGGACTTGCCCTACGCGGTCTCACACAGCACCACGCCATAGGTAATTGAATCTGTAATAGCACTTGTCTTGTGATGACAGACTCCCTACTACTCAGACCCTCTTGATTTCGATCAGAAGTGTGATGGCACTCTCCCTCTGGAAGAGTGCATCAAACCAGAGCCAAAGTTGAGGAAACTGTTTGAAGATCTAGACAGAAAGAAGGTCCGCGTTTGGGCTCTGACTAATGCATACAAGAACGTATGTCCTGCAAACAGATGGTTAGAGGCAGGACTGACAGACACACTTACCAGCACGCCAATCGCGTACTCAAGATCCTGAACGTCCATGATCAAATAGAAGGACTTGTCTATTGCGATTACGAACAACCACAATTTACTTGCAAGCCGGAACCAGAGTTCTTTCAGAATGTGAGGTTTCTTCCAAAATCTCGGTTCACTTACAGTTACCATTCTGATAGGCAATGAGGATTGCTCAAGTTTCTGATACCTCAAAATGCTTGTTCATAGATGACAGTAAAATGAATGTGATTGCTGCTAAAAAGCTGGGCTGGGGCCGATGCGCACACTTCCACGAGACAGGATTAGACGTCGTGGAAGGCGGGAAGCAGATGAAGTTAGGGAACGACTCGGCTGCAGATTTGGACGGGATTGCAGTGATCAATAATTTAGAACAGCTAAGAGAGATATGGCCTGACATTTTTTCCGGTTGATGATGGTACACGGTAATATCCAGATGTGATGGTGTGCAAGGTGAATAACCCAAATGATTGTTATCAAAACAGCATGACGGCCACAACCTGTGACGCCTCGTTCACCTCCAAAATCACTCCATCGTAACCATAAAGTCCTGCACGAATGTGTAAACGGGTAGATGTGACAATTTACAGAATCTTACGGGAAGTTGCACTCGGCAGCGTAATGTTATCCTCAGATTCTGTGCGATCGTGCACCATCGATGGCGGAGGATCTCTTGGGCTGAGAAAATGACTGATCGCTTCGAACTGAAACACCTTGAGGCTCCGAATGATGAATAAAGGTCGGATTGCTCACCTTGTCTGTGAAGCGCATCCTCGGAGGTGAATCTGCCCGGATTGAGTTACATTCTGATCAAGTGTAATACGTCACTGACCATCCTCATCATCCTCTGGTTTTCCCTCTAGTTCCCACGGACAGCGCTTATATTGTTGGAATAAAGGCGAACCCGGCTTAAAGCCTACTTAAATTAAGCAAACAACTACTCGGATTCGTTGCTCACCACGTTGGAGTGTAGTACAATCTTCCGTACCAGGTGCGTTTGACCAGAAATTAGAAAGTCGATACCATGTCCAAAATAGTTATAAAAGTCTGACGACCATTACAAGAGATCATCCTCCGAGAATGCATGACTCACAGTCTGTGCTCTGGGTCTCGTCTTCTAGATGCGGACTGGGTGAATGGATTGCCATTCGCTCATCATCTTTATAAAATATTCTTGATGCTGTTCCCAGATCAATATTCAGATCCTGTGCAGTTGTTTCGCCCAAGCGGATATGGACAGACGAAGTTGAGGGGCCAGAAGGGCCATAGAAGTGAAGCAGGACGCCATTGTTCATCTGTAAATGCAACATGGAAAGGATGTGGAACATGAAGATGGGGTTCACTCTACCTTGACAACAGCTCGCGAAATATCCCTATACATGACTGGACAAGGAGTAACCTCGTCGAGGGGATCACGTTCACCATCTTGTGCATCCTTCTGCGTGACAATAATACGCCTGACCTCCTTCGATCTATTATCTGCGGTTGCATGCGACGAACTACCTTTGAGGCCTTCGCTAATCGTATCATCGTCAAAACTGAACCAGACACCCGGATACCTCAGCTCGTCGCCTGGATACGTTGGGCCAAATGTTCGGCTAATCTGGACCTTGACCAACGGCTCCCCACCAGAACAGATCACGGAATCTTTGTATCTCAGCGCTATTGGCGGATAGGTGTCCCTTGGTTTTCTCAGGGAAATCGTGTGCAGTCGTTGATGATAGGCGGAGAAGAGCAGGTCAAAGTATGGACGCAGGTGGAGTATCACTGGGGATGTGGATGCATTTTCCGGGTCGAATTTGACCTCCACTTGAGGGAACAGATGCTGGAGCGTTCGTAGGGTGGAAATGACTGACCAAAGAGATGAGCCTAGGGGGCATAGTGCCTGCTATCAGGTGGAACTATAGGCTTGGAAGACAACCACGGACCCAATTCAAACATTCCTATGCCTGATCCCGGTCTTATGTCGAGGTCCAGAGTCGAGAACATGAGTGTCGTGATACAGGTCGAGACCTGTCCCAATCCGGGCACGCGTCTAAAGCTTGTCTTCCTTCGTCACGATGGCCGATGTGCGCCAGCGAATCATAATCAAGGTTTGTCGCACTTCTTTATTTTTCCAAGCGCTCCATTCAGTTTCTCCAGGTCTTTCGCAAGTACAGCCATTCACTTGGACCCGAAGCCTTGCAGTTCTTGGAGGAAATCCTTGATCGTCACGAAATCGCGGACGAAGAAATCGAGTTTTCCATCGAGACAATTGCAAGGGAGTACAACAAACAAGATGGTGAGGTGTCTAGCTTCATTTCATTCGTATTCCTGAGCGTCTCGCGTAGACGCCGCCATGAAGGTATCTCTGTCTATTCTCCAGAGAGTATACGAAGCACTTCAAGAACAAGGCTCCGGTGATCAAGCTGAAACCGAGCTGCTTGATCCTGAAAGTCATTTGTATGTGGTCGATGCTTTCGAAATGCCGCCTTGGAACTGGTCACACGAACGAGGTACTTTCGAAAGGTGTGCCTCTCGCCGTGATCTCTCTTCTTTCGTCATCGACTTCAAAGATCCTCGGTGGCACCAACAATGTCTGGCACAGCGGAGTCGCGCATAACTTCTATGCGCAACAGGCTTCACATCATTAAGCAAACCGTGCTGCGCAACGAACACTTTTCACCTTCTACATTACCCTCTCGTGATCGGGAGCATCTCGTGACGGTATGATCAAGGCAACGATATCGGACGAGATCTATTCCCATGAATCTTGAGACAGTTGAAATCGACAAAACAGCTTCTGGGCAGAGCTGGACAAAGGTTTCTGCTCCTTGGCATGCTCGCGCATAACATGGAAGGGAAATTATGCCTTGAAGACGCTGATGGCAACGTTGTGCTAGACATATCCAAGTTGGTAGGACTGCCACTATCATCGTATGGCTTGAGATGTTTACTTTGGCCAAGGACGACCCCGGTGAAGGATTGTATACCGAAGGCTGCGTAGCTCTCGTCGAAGGCGAGTATACGGAAGATGGTACCTTGGAAGTGATTGCTATCGGTCAACCGCCTTGCGAAGATCGTGAGACTGCTCGGTAAGTTGTTTTCTGACGACAAGGAAGGATGCTCACTTTTGTAGCTCAATATATGGCCACATAGACTTTCTCGGGAAGGGTGCGACTACCCTGCTGGAAGATGTATGTTTGTCTCGCCATTTCGATTCATTGCTAACGTACATCTAGACAAATTATTCTCGTCGTCTTCGGGAAGAACTTTCGGATGTCTACTTCTTTTGCTTGTCGGATGTCTGGCTGGACAACCCCAAAACCTTAATCGGACTTCGAAAGATGTTCGACAACTGTATTGAAAGCAGCTTTATTCCAAAAGTTATTGTCATGTGCGGGAACTTTACCAGCCGATCAATTATCCAAGGGAGTGGGCAGGACATTCAACGATATCATGGCATGTTGGAATTTATTTTGGTTTGAAGTGCGACCCGGACTGAATTCCGCGCACAGAAAACTTTGATTCCCTTGCTCAACTCATCGCTTCATACCCTCAGATCACTCGTACAACTCACTTTGTCATTGTTCCTGGTCCGCTGGATCTGACTAGCAATGTGACTCTGCCAAGGAAGCCGATCCTCTCATCTTTTACGACTCAGATCAGGGCAAAAGTCCCAAAGGTACACTTTGCGAGTAATCCTTGTCGTTTGAAATTTTTTGCACAAGAGATTGTGATTTTCCGCGAAGATACCATGTCGAGAATGTTGCGAAATACGGTGGAAGTCAAACCCAACGTCATGGGAGAAGATCTGAGAAGATATGTATGCAACTGTTCTTCTCCTCTGTCTCCATACTGAGTGGACGCTCCTTAGCTCGTGCAGACAATCCTGGATCAAAGTCATCTGACGCCTTTGACAATTCAAATCCAACCAACGTTGAGTGATTATGATCACGCCTTGCGCCTGTATCCACTCCCGACAACCGTGAGATTCTGCGTTATTATTCAGACAGTTTGGGGTTGAATGGTATTGTTCAAAAGGTCGTCCTCGCCGACAAATACGAAAAGTACAAGTTGACCTATTCAGGTTGTCATGTGTTCAACCCTGGGAGCTTCCTTTCAAAGTCGTTTTCATTTTCAACCTACTGTCCAGCGGAGACTAGCTCTGAAGAAGGTGTCATTGAGATGGATGTGGAAGATTGAATCTATGTCGCACTTGTAGCACTAGGATTTTTTTCTGTAATTTACAAGAATTGACCGCTATCATGATACTCGTCCCAGCCGCATCAGGCTCCGTAGAGCATACTAGCTACCAGAACCACCCCCGGAGATCATTTGTCAGTTTAGACGTCCTCAAAGACGGTTTCCTCGACCTTGCAACTGCCCTTCCAATCCCACCTCATGGCCTGCACATCCCACGACCATCATCCCCCGCACGGTGCTAACGCGACTTCCACTCACCGTTCCGTTCCCAGTATGGGTGAATACTCATTGCCCACTGCACTTCATCCACGTTCACCGCTGATGTTGTGCAGTCCAAGCAAAGACAGTGGAAGGTTGAAGAACAGGTGCTGCCTCGGTCATTACGAGAAAAGTACTCGATGATATGCGAAGGGAGAAGATGCGAGGTACCAAGGAGGAACTGAAAACGATCCATCGCACTCGGATGACACAAGCTGTATGGATTCTATCGCTCTGTTTCCATAGGACGCGGACTGAACGCGTTCCGTCGGGTTACAGCCCGCCGAAAAGAACTGTTTGTCGTTGTCAACCTATAGCAACGATGGCCATACCGCCTCTCACTCAGTTTCCCCTTTTCATTGGGTGCTCTGTCGTGGTTGTACACGTATCGCAGGAGCCAATTCTGAACCTTCCTTACGCTCTCCAGGTTCGTACATCCCGATCCAATTGCAGCGTTACCTGTCGCCCTTGGATTCGTTACGTTGACCAACGTTGAGAGTTCAAGACAGGCCAACAACGCGAACGTGAAGCCAATGTGCAAAAGTGGAAGCAGGAGAAAGTGGCCAGAGGCAAAACGGTGATGGAACCCCAGAAGATTATCAAGTCGGCTCTCAGACGGGTGTCTGTCGTGCGAATCCTCATTGCAACGATGGTTTCTGGGGTAGGATTGTCGTCCACACTGTCCATTTCTTTGGCTCATTTATTTTACAGAGTCTTGTATTGTACTGGGTGACATCGGCTACATTGGGGCTGGTGCAGACTTGGTTATTAGACTATTGGGAGCTGCGAAGGAAGAAAAGGTTGACAGCGTTGGCTGCCTCTTCTCCACCGCATCTACTGTCATCGTCGTCACCAGCTTCCTCTCCTGCGGTTACCCTGCGGCACAAGAAGTAGATTCTTTGGTAAGTCTTTGCCTGAACAGTAACATGACGACAAAAAGTGGTTCGAGGGCACCCTCCATACGTCTTTGGCAAGTGGTGCCCAATGAATGTCTCTTGATCTAATCTGATTCCATGCATTCTGCTTCGCTGAGACTGTTGTGCTGACTGGAATGCATCTTTTTGACAGCTCTCACAAAATCGATCGTGACAACCTCCGAGTCTTGACTCGAAACATGTCAATCTAGCGAGGTCCCTGCGACGGCCCTGTTCTAAGTGATTCAAAGATATGAAGCCGAGTACTGAATTATCGTAAGTATGCCATGACTTCGGCAAAGATCGTATCTGATATATTGTTATTTGACCCGGGCAATGTACTAAGTAGTACTAATCACAGCGGCGCGGGGAGGCGAGCAAGCGATTCTACGAACAAGTTTCCAATACCAAAACCACTCGGGTCTGATATTTGGTCTTTCCCTCAGGCTGGAGAACTTACACCCAAAGGTCCTTCCTGTCTGACTTTCACGATCACTCCACATGCTTGCCAATCTTAGGTACCACATTCGCGTGTTTGCCCCTCATCGCCCTGCTAATTGACATGGCACTGTTCTCGCCCTCTGTGCCTCTTGGACCTCCGCTTTAATGCTGTCGATGCCAGCAGTTGTGACTGCCGGTTCCAGAGTCGACGTGAATACTACCACCCAGGCCGGTGATCCTAAGGAGATCAATATGTTTTTGTGGAAACATGATGAACCCATGTCCCTTCATAATCTCGGTCAGAACTTCACCGTTGCCCGACAAATCGAATTACAATTCCTGAAAATCTTCAGAGGTGTGTACCTTGAAATGTTGTGTGAACCCCATTGATGGACGCCCGTGTACTGCTAGCGATGATTCTTTTGTTTGCGCCGTCTCATCCGGGTATGTGATTTCTGTATGTTTGGCTTGAACAGACGATCATTAACATTGTCGCTGTATCATCGCACGTGCAGTCCCCTTCTTGCTGTTGATCCCCTCCATTGCAGCAACATGTTCAAAGTTGTAGAATGAATGATCAGCGACTGGCAAACGGTCACACTTCCTTGACATGTACTAGTAATTGACTATGTAACGGTTGTTGAGTCTTGTAATAATATTCCTTGCAGGAAATGTTCAGTGCACCCTGCTATCCCTTCATAGTCGTGATGATGGAATGCTTATCCTTCAAGGTAGTAGAGGGAAAACTCCGCTTCGACGCGCAGATTGAAGTCCATGTTTTTACAGTACAGTATGGGGCCGGTGGGCCATGCGCCCTCGGGTCGTGTAGTGTGCAATCAGGGTGCCAGTGGTCCATGTGTCAATGGTCTGTCAGTGTCGCCAGTTCTCCCCCGCGAGCGGCGTCCCGATCTCGTTGCCAGTGGTTGCTACATTGCCACGCACAGTTGCCCGACCTCGCATGTCCCCTTGACGTCTGCGTTGTCGTTGTTGCAGGCCCGGATCAAGTCGACAACCTGCTCTTGGCCGCGTTATACTAGCAACCCTACGTAATGGAAATTTTATTTGCTTCGGGATGTTGGTAGTTACCGTGACGGAATTCGGCGATGATGGCAGTTACTCGTCCCGGCCGCATCCTCTGTAGAGCACACTACCAAAATCACCCCCGGAGGACCTTTGTCAGTTTAGACGTCCTCAAAGACGGTTTCCTCGACCTTGCAACTGCCCTTCCAATCCCACCCTCATGGCCTGCATATTCTACGACCATCGTCCTCTGCACGGTGCTAACGCGACTTGCATTCACCGTTCCGTTCTCAGTATGGGTGAATACTCCATTCTCACTGCACTTCATCCACGTTCACCGCTGATGTTGTGCAGTCCAAGCAAAGACAGTGGAGGGCTGAAGAACAGGTGTTGCCTCGTCTGCAGTCCGAGGGACCGGTTATTGCGAAAAAAGTACTCGACGATATGCGAAGGGAGAAGATGCGAGGTACCAAGGAGGAACTGAAAACGATCCATCGCACTCGGATGACACAAGCTGTATGGATTCTATCGCTCTGTTTTCATAGAACGCCGAACTGAATCCGTTTCGTCAGGTTACAGCCCGCCGAAAAGAACTGTTTGCAGAGCATCGTTGTCAACCTATAGCAACGATGGCCATACCGCCTCTCACTCAGTTTCCCCTTTTCGTTGGGTGCTCTGTCGTGCTTGCGCACATATCGCAGGAACCCACGCCGCTCGATTCCGAATCTTTCCTTACGCTTTCTACGCTCGTTCATCCCGACCCAACCGCGGCGTTACCTATTGCACTTGGATTCATCACGCTGGCCAATGTCGAGAGTTCGAGGTGGTTCATGACGGACCAACAACGCGAACGTGAAGCCAATGTGGAAAAGTGGAAGGAGGAGAAAATGGCCAGAGGCGAAACGGTGATGGAACCCCAGAAGATTATCAAGTCGGCTCTTAGATTGGTATCCGTGGGGCGCATCCTCATTGCCACGATGGTTCCTGGGGTAGGATTGTCGTCCGAACTGTCCATTTATTTTGGCTCATTCATTTTACAGAGTCTTGTATTGTACTGGGTGACATCGGCTACATTGGGGCTGGTGCAGACTTGGTTATTAGACTATTGGGAATTGCGAAGGAAGAACAGGTTGACAGCGTTGGCTACCTCTCCTCCACCGTCTGTACTGCCATCGTCATCTTCGTCACCGGTTTCCTCTCCTGCGATTACCCAACGGCGCAAGAAGTAGATTATTTGGTGAGCCTTTGTTCTGTTCAGGTAGCATGACGACAAAAAGTGGTTTGAAGGCACCCTCCATATGTCTTTGGCAAGTGGTGCCCAATGAATGTCTCTTGATCTAATCTGATTCCATGCATTCTGCTTCATCGAGACTGTTGTGCTGACTGGAATGCATGCCTTTGACAGCTTTCACAAAATCTGCGGCGACCGGTTGACCACATGTAGTCATGTTAGATACCGACGAATATGATAGCTATCTGCTTGTTGAATTGTGTAAACACAGCCACCGTAATCGTTCTTATGATCAACTATATCTTGCTCGTGTCACGACAAGGCACGTCCAACGTTTCACGAAATACGACGAGTAACGTCTCACATTAGACCCCCTCGTCAGGAAAAGTACGCCTTGCAAAATGGTTTACAACGATGGCTCCGAAAGTCAAGGCCAAGATCGTCAAGGACGTGACCCAGCTTGTCTTGGCTCGACGCACGCGGATGTGTAACTTTTTAGAGTACAAGGGTGAGTGAGCATCGCACCTGCGGTCGACTGGGGGCAGTGGACGTGTGGATGTCTAACGCGTGGTGGTGTCGCAGACTCCAAGGTCGTTTACCGGCGATACGCCTCGTTGTTCTTCGTCTGCGGGGTCAGCTCCGCCGACAACGAACTGATCACACTCGAGATCATCCATCGTTACGTGGAGGTCTTGGACAGATATTTTGGAAACGTGTGTTGTTCCCCCCCCTTCGTACTTGTTGGACGATGTCCTGACTGCGTGACCATGATAGGTGTGCGAGCTGGATCTGTAAGTTGGCGTCTCGAACGGCTTTTTTTGGGGGGGGACGTTTGATGACGGTGCTTGCAGTATATTCAACTTTCAAAAGGCGTATGCCGTAGGTACCGCTCTGTGTGTGTCGCACAAATAGCTTACACGTCTCGTAGATTCTGGACGAACTTATCATCGCTGGAGAAATGCAAGAGACTTCAAAGAAATCTGTTCTACGCGTGGTTTGTTCGTGGTACTTGCTGATGCTCACTGATATTCACGATCCGTCCTCAGGTCACACAATCAGACAGTGTAGAGGAGCAGGAAGGTGGGGATGATATTATGGGGCGTTTAGCAGCGCGCACTGGTTAGATGCCATTTCTCTGTATCCTTTTGCACTTTGTGAACATGGTTTATCAAGGACCACTGATTCGTTGAACGACCAACGTTTATTCCATTCCTAGTGTGGCCGAGGAATCCTGGTACGCCACCTCTGTGCGAGGGGGCAAATCAAGGTGGAAGCGCATAAAGTGCAATAGTCTACAGTTTAGTTGGATGTAAATATGCTATGAGTCTGGCGCTGTAGTCTTTTTTTTTGCTTTATTTAAGATATACCACCGTACTAGGTCGAGAGTGGCAACAGAGTCTTCTACTGAGGAATGACCGGTCGATCCATCTCCGGTTTGGATTAATAGTCCAATGTGTTCCTTTGCGCTGGTGGGTCCTGGTCAGTGGGAGGTGAGAAAACGAGAGGGAGAGCACAGACAGGTCCCTCAAAGATCGCCTATAGGGTGGTCCAGCGCGGTGAGGAAAAAGGATCGCGGTATCGATGCATTGATGATGTACCATGCGCAACGTTTTGAGGTCATTCTCCAAGGCGTGTCCAATGATGATGGTCTCGGAATTAATGAGTGAGTCGAGCGATTGGCGTATCAAAGGAAGGGTCAATGATGCCTTTTGATGTTCTTCCTCGGTGATGCCCGAAAAACGGGTGTTGTAATCTCTGAGAATAGGTGAGGGGGGAAGGGGGTGGAGAGTAGGATACTGACATGACGTCGACACCGTCATCCATGCGGACTAATTGGTCAAAAATCTCAGTGCCGGCACCGTCGACGACCGAGACACGGGCTACACGCATGCCACCTGTGGTATAGATCATCTCGCAATCTAGAGCAACGACATCGAAGGCAGTGTCGGCAGAGTTGTCATCGTCGGTGGATTTAGGTGGTCGTGTGAGGGAAAATGGGTGACGGAGGTGAAGATGCTTTGGGTCAGATTCGTAAAAGACGTGGAATCCTCGTGAGCAACCATCGTCGGATGTGGTTTTTGAACAGCACGAGTACATGCGTAGTTTCTCACCTCGGGGACAAGGGTCGGGTGCGAATGTGAAGATAAAAATCTGGAACGCACCATTGATGGTCTTGCTGAACGGTCTTCCCCAGTGATATGTACACTCGTCGCGTGTCGGGGGGCTAGTGACCATATAACGCTGGGTACAACGGTCGCATTTTGCGATCTGGCCGAGGGCGTGTGGCCGTGATTCGGCCTCGACATCAGGAATTTGAGTGACATAACCCCATTGTTGCATGGTCTCCGTGGACATGACAAGGTGGGCGAGGAGGGGACGTGTGAGACGGAGTGCGTCTAGTTTGTTGCGTGCTTCTGCACGTGCTGCAGTATCCTCATCGGTGCCAACGGAGGGATGGGAGATGGACGTGGGAATGGAACGCTTTTTTAGGGATGCGATTGAGTTTATGACTGCCTGGGAAAGAGTTAAGAGCGGAGGGGAGGGGAACAAGGGAACGCACATTGCGATACGTGAGCCTTGTTGACTTTTTGTAAACCTGATCCTCCTGGCGAAGGGCATGTTCGGAGGGGAGTGTTGGGTTCGACGGCAGGAGGTGTTCGTACAAGACCACAAAGTGATCATAGAGGCTCTTGAGCATGGCCTGGGAATGGTCAGCAACGGAAGCGGAGTAAGAGGGTGGGATACCTGGCGGACAGGGAGAGGAACAAGGGACTGGGCGGCATTGAGTCTGAGAGTGGGGACACCGGATTGTGGAGTTGACTGGGCAGGGACAGGTTTAGACGCAGCCGCAGTACGAATCCGTCGGGTAGGTGGTTCGGAGACCGTGACGGGGGCGGGGGTGGCAGAGGTGCTGCGGGGGGTGTCGGTGAGATCGATCGGCCGCTTTGCAGGGACAGTGACAGCGACGGGCGGGGGGTCGCGGGCAGCGTTGGGTGCGTGCGAGAGGGGACAAAAAGTGCAGTCCGGCCGGCGAGGACACGCCACCGCCTCGAAGAGACCGAGCGTTGAGAACATGAACGGAGGCTGTGACCAGCGTGATGTCACAAACTGGCAGGCAAATCAAGAATTGAATTTATAGGAGAAAGGGTCGTCTTTTCACGGTTAATCCACCATGTCCTCCCGCGCAAAGAAGTCTGCCAAGGCACTACGCCGTATCGAGTGCGTCGTTTTCGTCCTAGTTGTCAATTGTCTAACGTCATTCGTCCCAAGGACGGACCGAACTCACCATCTCACCGGCCCTTTCGCCTTACAGACGTGCATTTCCCCCCAAACCCATTTTTGTCCCCCTTTTGACCCTCCTTTGTAGACCCCTCGACTCATTCACTCCAATGACCTCCCCGACGAGACATGTCTCTCCCCCGGCCAGCTTTTGGTCTGACCTCAAGTCTTCGCGATGGGTCGTCAATCCGGGTATTTCATTTCCGAACAGTCTCCCTCCATCTCGCTCACCCTCTCCTAGCCTCCTCGTTCATCCTCCTCCTGATACCCATCATTCTTTATGTTAATTGGGAGCTTCTCGCGCCATACGTTGCCCACGGTCTCCCAAATCCCTTCAGACCCCTTCTCTTCATCTCGTATCCCGTCCAGTCGTCCCCCGACTCCGAAATTCGCTACAGAAAGGGTTACTTGGATCTTGTCTTCATTGCATACTACATCGTCTTTTTCTCCTTTGTCCGTCAGGTCGTCACCGTCAACCTCTGCCATCCCATCGCCCGATATTTCAGGATTAAACGCTCCGAAAAACTGGACAGATTCGGCGAACAAGGTTATGCCGTCGTTTACTTTACCGTCATGGGTGCCTGGGGCTATGTCTGTCACTTGTTTTTATCTCTGTCACCTGTCTCATCTTATTACGTAGCACATCATGTCTCAATTGCCAACCTACTGGTACCAGACTGAGCACTTTTGGCGAGGTCACTGCCCCCATTTCTATTCCACATCTCATATTCTCATATTTCCTTGTCACAGGTTACCCTCACTGGGATATGATACCCGACCTGAAGCGATACTATCTCATGCATTCGGCGTACTGGTGCCAACAGCTCATCGTTCTTCTCCTTCGTCTCGAAAAACCACGCAAGGATTATTCTGAACTCGTCGCTCACCATTTCGTCTCTCTCTGGCTCATCGGGTATATATATCTCTGATGAAAAGGATCACGACTCACCTTGTTTTCAGTTGGAGTTATCTCATCAATTTGACGTTTATTGGAAATGCAGTATACATGAGCATGGATATCCCTGATGTCTTTCTTGCTGTCAGTCTCCTTCATTATCCGTTTCTTTCATCTCACTCCTCGCAACAGTTTTCCAAGATTCTCAACTATTTGCAATTCGTCCACGCAAAACTTGTCACTTTTATTGTATTCCTTTGCGTATGGACGTCAGTCGTTTCGTTGTCTGTTCATCCCCCGTTCTCGACCTGTTTCACAACAGATACTTTCGCCACTACTTAAATATCTTAATGCTGTGGTCGGTTTGGTTCGAATTCGACCTGATTCCGTGAGTGGCGTCATCTCACCTTGCCAACACCCTCTTTACCTCTCACAGTGAAGCTAACCGAGTATGGGCACCTGAGACAGGGGCCTGGCTCGTTTGGTGGATGAAATATCAAATCTTTATTCCCCTCGTTTTACTTCAGATCCTCAATCTATTCTGGTACTACTTTATCTTACGCATTGCTCTGAGGTCTGTCATCCCATGCTGTCATATTAGACTCACTGATGTTGGTCTCGTAGGTCATTGAATCCCTCTAC
>JBBPLF010000359.1:0-31310 GCA_038089615.1 Aureoboletus auriporus
CACATCCACGAGTCCCAAGTGTGCGCCTTGGGTAGTGAGATATTCTTCTCTTGCTTCGCCCACAACAAGTCTTCGAACTACTTTGAGTGTTCGCTGTGCTACGTTCCGACGCCCAGCGTAACACTACCCACCCGATGACAATTCCTGCACACTTCATCCACTCAGATCTACAGCTATGACTCTCAAGTCTATCCACATCCATGTGCATGAACCCTCTCCAGATTCTGCGCATCTTGAATAGGATATTTACATCCATTCCTTCTTCCAATAGCTTGCCTTTTGCGTCCTCAAGAAATGGAAAAGATACTTGGTCCTTGCCTTGTGCTTGCAGGTTCTTCTTCTCTCATAACTTGTATGTTTTGCAAGTCCAAAAGTGTACCTCTGGGAAGTCCTCTTGATAGAAAGGAGGCGAAAGCTTCTTCTTTTTGACATTCTGTTGTTGCTTGGCATTAGGGATGGTGATTTCATTTGGAAAGCAACTAGAGGGATTGGATGGCAACTGCAGAGCACCTATGAGCCGCTTGGATGCATCCCTTGAACATGATAAGTAGCATATATGCACATGAAAAAAGAACAATCACTCGTAGTTGTTTTTGGATGCATGTAAGGTGAGAATTTCAGCTTGAAGATGTGTGTTGGCAGCCTGAAGTGCTTGGATTTGCTGTTCATAGTTCTTGAATGTATGGTAGAAATAAGTTAGGCCAATAAAGCAGACGATCGCACTTACTTGTGTTCATCACCATCATTGCTGTGCTGATTGTCTCCACTTTGGAACATGCCATTGTCATTGTCATTGCGCTGATCATCTCCACCTTGTAGCATGCCATCATCATCACTGTTTTGCTCATCACCTCCATCCTGGAGCATCCCATCATCACTGTCTAAGTCATTGCATTAATTGTTTCCATCCAGAAAAATGCCACCATTATCACCATTTTGCTCATTGTCTCCAAGTCCATGCTGGAACATACCATCATCATTGCTGTTGTGCTGATTGTCCTCATCCAGGAACATGCCATCATCATTGCTGTTGTACTGATTATCTCCATCTGGGAACATGCTATCGTCATTGTCATTGTGCTGGGGCTGCCAATGTCCACTAAGATATCTGTTTGGTTGATCAGATCCCCTGTTGTTGGAGATTGCCTGAGAGGTCTGTAATAGTACTATAGTAGAGTCAGCACACAAGTCCTAAAAGACTGTAAACATACCTTAGAGCTCTCCATGTGAAGGCAATTAGATGGTTGGATTGAGTCTTCTTCCTCATGCTTGTCTGGTCTAGATTGTCACACAGGTAATCCGTTTGAAGGACCTGCAGTAGCAGTCTGGATCCAGGCTCAGAATTGCTCAGAGAGATGAGCACATCATATGGCCTGCTTTTCATCCTCTTTAGCCTTTGTAGATGTTGATACCACATTTTTTTCAAGCCTAGTAGTGTCTGCTGTTTTTTGCAGAATTTGTGACAGATGCACCATCATTCGTGGTCTGGCATGAGGAAGTCACTCAGGAAGAGGGGACATACTCGTTTATTGGAATCATATTATGTATACATTGTGGTCTGTAACAGCAAGAGAAGAGACACAAAGAGCTACTAAAATGTAGTGTGGTTGAGAACCTTAAGCTAAGACTATCACAATGTAGGAACACGACAAGTAGGTTTATTTGGGTATATTTGTGGTACACGCTCAGTAGACGCTACAAGATCAATACTTATTTCCCGCCATCCCAGTTGACCTCCGAATATCCATTTTTCACTAGGCTTGACCAAACACACTGAACGCACCGAACAACCATGCTTGACTGCTCTTACCATATATGGTAATGTTAATCAGCAATCTAGTTGTGCCTAGTCAGACATTGCCCAGATGACATGAGTGCTGTGCTGTGGCTGTGCACATATTGATCTGACATCATAAGGATCATTTCTGAGTTAGTTGACCATAGGAAAGTGAAAGGTGTCCAGCATGGGAAAGTGGTCAAAGCTAAGTGGTATGCTAAGTATTAGATAACTTAAATATCACTGTAGTAATTCAGAATGTGTCCAAATAAATCCAGAAAAGTGATAGAAAATATAGGAAAAATAGAGGCATAATCAGGGTGTGTGTAACACCACCTGTACACACTCCCAAAGCTCCAATATCCCTTTGGGTGGTTCAGAATACTTTGCTAGCCTTCTTTTGAGAGTAAACCAAAGATGTTCAATGAGATAAAGGTCTGGAGACTAAGGAGGCTACACCATGACCTCAAACCCATTGTCTTTAAACCACTTCTTGGGCTTCTTGCTAGTATGCTTGGAGTCATTATCCTGGTGAAAAATAATGTCCTCTTGAGATTTGTCATAAAATCCAAGGGTTTGTTGAAGTTCATCCTCCAAGATCTGCACATAAGGTCAACATCCATCTTACCCTCAATTCTGCATGCAAACCCAACCCCTTCCCAGGTCATACAGCCCCACATCATAACAGATCCCCCTCCAAACTTGACTGTTTTTTTCACCAGCCTATCACTTAAGCCTTCTCCTGCCTTTTTCCATGCCCACTTTCTACCATCTGATCCAATGCAGTTGATTTTGATCTCATCTGACCAAATTACATGCTTCCAATCCTCTATAGTCCAGTGCTCATGGCTCAGAGCAAAATCTAGACACTCCCTCCTATGATGCTTGGAAAGAAGAGGTATTTTTGCTTCACCACAGCCTTCATACCAGCCTTCTTGAGATGACGACAAATGGTCTGGGGAGAGATGGTGTTATTCTTGACATCCTGAAGTGTTCTGGTAACCTGGACAGCATTTTCAACCTTTCCAGTCCCAATAAGACAAATGGCATGATACATGTCAGTAGGAGTGATGATGGATGGACATCCACCACGAGACTTAGCAAGGTCAGGACAATGTTTGGAGCATAGCCTGCTAATAGTAGACTGATTTAGACCAGTAGAGTGGGCAATTTTATGAGTTGAATGACCCAATTCTAAGAGAGAGATGATATGGGCAGTTTGGTCAATGGAGAGAGATTTCATGGTGGTGGAAGAAAAAAGCGATGGTGTTTTGATGTATTTACATCATGTTGAACTCATAATATATCACATGATCCATTGCTTATGTAATGTCTGGTGTCAACATGTAGTTTTAATATTTTAAAGTGTCAGCAACAAAACTGATGCAATAAGTAACCTTGTTTAATTTCGAAATATTTCCTGATAAAGTTGAAATTAATTACCTAAGCAGTGTATATATTTTTGGAAAGCCCTTGATCAGGGCTTTCTAACGATAACCAAGTTTATGGGTCTAGCATCAGTTGGTGTTCTGTTATTCACTCATCAATCAAAGTGATGCAAATATTGCATTGGTTTTGTTGCTCATTGTATCAACCAAAAGAAAAAACATTTATAATATATGTATATGGCATACTAGAAGAGGAACTCTATATGGAGTTTCCTGAAGGGTTCTCCCCACTTGAATTAAAAGAAAAGAAAGTCCTCCAACTTTTATACGCTATATATGACTTTAAGCAAGCCAGGTTAGCCTGGTGGCACACTCTCAATCAATTCATGAGGGAACTCAGATTCAAATGTCTTAAAACAGATGCTGAACTTTTTATTTATCGCAAAGGCAAACAGCTAGTCCCAGTGATAGTCAATGTAGACAATGCCCTCTTCTATGGACCCAATAAAGCCTTTGTAGACAAGGTCAAAGAAGCCTTCATGAAGAAGTGGAAATATTGTGACCTCAATGAATCTCACAAGTTCCTGAGGATGAATATCTGTTGTATTGGCAAGAAAATATTCCTTGACCAATGGTCATACCTACTCAAAGTACTGAAACGATGCACCATGACAAACACCAAGTCTGCCCCAACTCCTCTCCCACAAGGATACTATTCAGCAAAGAACGATGCCACTGTCAACCTGGAACTGCAGACACACTTCCAAATAGTAATTGGCTCATTAATGTACCTCATGATTGGTACCTGTCCAGACATCATATATGCAGTGACTCAAATTGCTTGCATGTCAACCAATCCATCCCAAGAGCACCTAGAAAAAGCTTTGTATATATGTTGCTACCTGATTGGCACTCAGAATTATTTCCTTGTCTATGATGGTGATAGTGACAAAGTCATCATTACCTGTATGGATACTGATTGGGGACAGGACAAGATCACTTACCATTTCCAGACCAGCTTTTATTTAAAATTGGCCAACAATGTGTTCCTGTGAAACTCACACCTCCAAAAAACCACAGCACTCTCTTCAACAGAAGCAGAGTACATGGCCTTAAGCAACTGTATGCAACAGGCTGTCTGGATCCATCAGATGATGGGGAAACTCAGGTATTGCCTCAACTCTATTACTATATATGGCAACAATCAAGGATCACTTAAATCCCATCACTGAGAAACAATCCAAACATATTCCCATCTGTTATCACTTCATATGTAATGCAATAATGATGTGGAAACAGGTCAAACTGCTATTTGTCCCTGGGACCAAAAACCCTGCTGACATGTTCACCAAGAACCTCAGCAAAAGCAAATTCTATAAGTACTGCAGCCAACTAGGTCTGGAATTCTACATGAATTCGACAGACTGAGCTAGGTCTCACTCTTTTTACCACCTTAAGAGGGCTATGCAAATGACTTTCCTTTGCTTCCCTTTTCCTCCTCTCTTTTAGTGCCCTTATGGCCTTTAATGCTTATGTCTACCCCTGGTATACTAAACAAGGGGGAGTGTTGATAAGTAGTAGCAACGCTCATGAAATGTGTCTGGAACCACAGAACCATGGAATCATATTCATGTAGTAATGGTCATATGACCACTGTACAGTAGTACATATTACAAACTCAGTAGCTGAGTTTGAATAACACTCTTGACCACTAACCACTATGTTTGACATTAAGTTCCACTCAAGCACTCAGGTATGTTTCTATCCTAGGATTACACCCTTCCTCCTTTTAACAAAAAGCCTCCTATATTCCAGTGTGGAATTCAGGTTCTTGGTGTCCTTGAAATATAGAAATAGGACAGTGGGCAAATTGGCATGGGTCAGGGAATGGCTTAGGACCAATTGTATGCATAAAGAAGGCGATGTGGATGTGGGGGTGCTCATTGAAAGCATTCTACTTCTTGCCCTGGTTTTTACCACCACATTTGCCATGCTTTCCCTTCTTCTTCAAGTTGTTGCCCTCAAGCACCTGTTGTTGCTCAAAGTTGGGGTCAGCCCCATTGTGCTTAACAGCACTGATCTTATTGGCCTAAGTGGCCTTTGGGGCACTGATACCAATGCCATGCAGCATATGACACTGGTTCCAAGAAAAGACCACAGCCTGCTAGATTTCTTCAATGGTGGAAGTTTGGGATTTCCCCTTAGTGTTCTTGGCTTGTGCAATCATTTGCACTACCACGTTCATAAATGGTGGCAATTTGGCCAGCAGAAGCATGGCCTGGATGTTATCCAGAAATTCATATCTGGCCTACTTGAGTCAAAAGAAGAGGATGACCACCTTATTGAGAGATGGTGTGAGATGGGAGGACAAGGTGATCTTCATATCAAGAAGCTCCTTAAAGAGTGCAAAAGTGCCAGAGATCCCAAGGACATTATAGGTGGCCTTTGTTAGAACTGTACAGACAAACGTAACTCCGGCGAAGTCCAGAGCAGAGTCTTGGTGGGACTTGGCTTCAGCATATGTGCTGCGTCCTTACTGAACCCAGAGGTCCCAAATTTGTTGGAGGTTGGAGGTTGGAGGTCATGAGAACCATTAGGCTCAAGTGTAATGAAAAGGGAAGACAGAGATGGAGATCAGACAGAGACTGGGAGGTCAAAGTGAGGAGAGGAAGGTTGTTCGATTCGATTCGATATTCAACTTGATATTTGACTGAGGTTACAAAAAGAGTATGGAGGGGTTTGTTTACAGAGAGCGGAAATGTCTAAGGTACAGAGTCAGGTAAATATGTCAGAGGTAGGTATGAAGTGAGAATGTATAAGGGTTGGAATGATAGACGAAGAATGGAGGTGTAAGTACGGAATGACAGATGGAGAATGGAACAGGGAAAAGTGACAGTCAGGGAAACTAGGGACGAATGACAGATGTAGAATGGTGGGTATGTATGAGATGACAATGGAAGAATATAATAGTATAAATGAAAGGGTCTGGAGAAATCCATGGAATGTAAAAATCCCACAGGTTTTTTAATGAGTCAATGGTAAGTTTTGGTTTGTCAAAGTAAACAACCCAAGAACACCTAGTAGACTGGATGTATGCCATTATGGTGGGCCACTACTAAATCCAGTTGGCTCCATTGAAGGTGGAGATGGAAGTAGAGGAGGAAGAAGACATTGTGATCTATAACATGAACATATCAGTGTTTTGGACTGACATAATCTCCTATACCAATATTCTGCACAATAGATGTAGCAGGACATGATGCCATCATACAAGGTTTATCACATGCAGCATTTTCACACAATAGAATCCACATGCACATTTCTGCACAATAGTTTCGGGATTAAACCCGAAGTCACAGGTATGAAGGGAAGGACATGTGGGAATCTACTCACATGTAGGTGGAGAATAACCAGTAGGCAATAATCAAGATGTAGAGCCTTCGACTAGAGAGTCAAAGGTAGTAGTCGAGTGGTGTGGAACAGCTCAGAAATGAGGTGGCTCAGTGACGGAAATCACTGTATAAAACTCTAAAGAAAAGAGAAAAGGATGGCCAGAAAGGCTAGCCTTATATACGTCTACAGCAGTGGCTATACCTCCTAAATAAGCTATGTGATATATGAATATCCACCAATAGTGTAAAGAGTGCTATGGAATCTATAAAGATATCCAATAGCAGAAGTCGCTCTTATCTATGACATCATAAGAATGTAATAAGTCATAATGAATAGTGTAAAATCCCCTTATATGGAATTGGCCAAATGACTAATGAAGTCACCTTCCTGATAAGGAAGAAAATACCATGGAGGGTATGGCTAATTACCATATTAGTAATGACCATGGCCAAATGCAGGGATTACAATGTTAGAGTGAATTCCTGCTTATGTAAGAAGCAGTCTAGACTCTGTAACACAATTTAATGTGTCAGCAGTCGTAGTTCACTCTTAACATTGTCTAGAATCATAGTTATAGAATAGAAGATAATAGACAGAATACTATGATTTTCAACAAATAGTTCACATGCAGTGTTATCACACAATAAAGAACTGATCTGGCTAGGTTGCAAATGATGCAGCCATTAGGCACAAGCATCACAGTTCACTAGCCAGGGCTTATAACCTATTGAAATGGCTACATTACTACAGAGTAGACTAGACCTGAGGAAGGAAGTACTAGCTCACCAGTTTGTATAAATGTTGACATAGATGGCACATTGTGGTAACTGGACAAGATGTTATTAGAACTCAGATACTGAGTTTGAATGTACATACTATAGGTTTGCTTACATAAGTAACAGTGGTAACCTAATATACTACACTATGGAAATAATAATAAGTATGTTGTTGAACAATAATAGATATGTATTCAACATATATCATAATATGGCAGGTAGCAAACTTCTTTAATAAGGTTCTCATGAGGTCCTTGGAAACATCTAAGGGACTATGAAAAAGCAATCCAGATGCTCAAGCTTGTAAAGAACTCCTCAAACACCACAAACTCCAAGTCTTTAATGACAATCTCTCTTGTATGCTTCCCTTGTGCTATGTGGTGATATATATTCACTTGTTTAAATGGAAGATATTCGACTGGAATTTTGATGGCCTGGAGGTCACAGCATGACTGCGTTGTGTGAATCTCTGCATACCTCTGGACATATAAAGGAGGTCAGAGAAACTCTTTCCAGGATGGTTATCCCATTAGAGGAGGATGAGAAAGAGCTTGTGCATGGTCGAATCCTTGAAGAGATCATGACCCATTCAGGTCAAGTGACCTTGCTTGTGTGGACGGGAAGGTCATCTAGGTACAACAGCTGCCTTCTCAGCTCTCCAGCTGTTTATAGCCAAAAGCCATTTGTTTCACCGTGCTCTAAACCAGCAGAATTGGAAAGACGCATGGATGAACTACAGGCTTTCTCACTTGTTGATGCTCTGATGATTTACGCTCGGGTCACCCAGTTACAACCAGTATGATTTGCGCACTTCCACCTTCACCTCCCATGCATCATTTTCGGTGTAAGAAGACTCAGGAAAGAGCAAGAGAATGTATATCACATGTGGGCTTGGTGACATGAAGTTCACAATGACAGATATCCTTCCATTGAAAGAACATCAAATTTGCCGGCCATGGATACAGAAGCTGAACTCAACCACGCCCTGATTATAAAGGAGCTCTCCTCTATGCCACAATTGGACGCATACACACGAGCACTATGGTTGATTGCTTATTTGGGACAACCCTTCAGCACACTGTTGCTTTTGCGACAGCCAGATGGTGCATATAGGCAGGTTGCTTCTGACCATGAAATCGTCGTTCATGAGACTGGAAACAATATTGCAAAGGATGTCCACGTAAAGGTACTGGAAATAATATTACCATCCAATTATGAATGTCAGTTGCTCTGTCCGATCTGAGTGATTCAAATCAACATCTCTCAGGTGGTAGAACACGATATACACTAACCAAGATTGATTGTTCACAGAAGCCCAAACCAAAGGGAGGTCGGTAGAAAAGAATCCCACAAGGCTACCAACCTTTATCAGGACTTGATCAGCCGACTCAACCATTGAAGGTAGTTGAGGAGGATCAACTAGGGCATCAAATTGAACAAAGGCGTCAATGAATGAATTCACCAGGACTTCAACTTGAAATTTCCATCTCACTGGAAGTTCTATTCATTATTGCAAAAACTTGTGGATTAGTCAGAACTAAGGTAGGGATCTATGGGGATGACACATAGAGTTGACCGGGTCATATATATGCATCTGCATCAGCAGTGCAGTGAAGTGTGCTTCAGTGAGTTCATGCATGAAGTCCTCAAAGCCCCCTTCAATTGTTGACACTTTATAATGGTATTCAGAACAATGCTGGATGAAAGCGGGCCGACTAATAGTAAGGAGTCGCATATACGAGGGGAAAGGAAGGAAAGAAGTGGCAACTGTCACAAGCCAATGACTACCACATTTAAAGCCTGTTCAGTAGTCATCGTTAGCTAGTTGTTAGCTAGCTAACGTGATTGGCATTGTTTGGTCTGTGGCAAAAAGACCAGCACCATCTTCCATAGTTGTAGTGGAGATTGAAGTTGCTCAGAGGCTTGTACAATTATGAAACAATGACTAATTATGTAAGCCTGTAAAGTGCAACTGTTACAGTTTTCCCTCAGGACTCATCTTTCCCCTATGTCTATGGACTCATCATCTCACCCCACATCTTTGCCAGACACCTATCTTCGTTTCCTTACTAGTCTTCCTGATTCCAAATTGGAAACCTTCGGAACCACGTTGTCTTGCTGGTTCCGAACCGGAACCCTTCGGAACCACAATCACAACTCTTCACCTTCGACCGGAACCACAAGGATTTCTTCGGAAACCTTCGGAACCACGTTGTCTTGCTTATTGGACCAACCTCTCCTCGTCACCATTCTCCTTATATGGTGACTCGTGTTCCTTTACCCATTGATACATAGCCCTTACTGCGCACATCGCCCTACGCAGTGCGCAGTTACACAGACCTTACTGCGCACACTGGATTGCGCAGTATCATAACTTAGTATAAGTAACTACCAGGCTTCGCTCATGTTTCCCCAGCTAGTTCTATGCAATTCAGCGTTGTTACTCAGCACATCCACGAGCCCCAAGTGTGCGCATTGGGTAGTGAGACATCTTTCTTCTTTGCTTCGCCCACAACAAGTCTTCGAACTACTTCGAGTGTTCGCTGTGCTACGTTCCGACGCCCAGCATTAACAGAAAGCTGCTCCAAACATATTGATCTTTGATGGCATGGCATCCGCGACTATGTCAAGGAAGGCCTCATTGAGATCTTTTACATCGAGGGTACTAAAATCCCTGCCAATATGTTTACCAAAAATCTTGGTTTGGATGCGCTTACTCATTGCTGAAAACAATTAGGCCTTGAGTTCTACAACAAGCCACAATCATAGTACTGTATTTTGCTTACGCGCTCAAAGTAGCTGCTTAGCAAGGGGGAGTGTTGAATATGTATCTATTACTGTTCAACAAGTATACTAAAAGTACAGTAGTACATTAGGTTACCGCATATAGTAAGAAGCACATAAGTGAACCTGTAGTATATACATTCGAACTCAGTATCTGAGTTCTAATAACAACTTGTCCAGTTACCACATCGTGCTGTTGTGGGCGAAGCAAAGAAGAAAGATGTCTCACTACCCAATGCGCACACTTGGGGCTCATGGATGTGCTGAGTAACAACGCTGAATTGCATAGAACTAGCTGGGGAAACATGAGCGAAGCCTGGTAGTTACTTATACTAAGTTATGCTACTGCGCAATCCAGTGTACACAGTAAGGTCTGTGTAACTGCGCACTGCGTAGGGCGATGTGCGCAGTAAGGGCTATGTATCAATGGGTAAAGGAACACGAGTCGCCATATAAGGAGAATGGTGACGAGGAGAGGTTGGTCCAATAAGCAAGTGAAATGTGGTTCCGAAGGGTTCCGAAGAACTCCCTGTGGTTCCGGTCGAAGGTGAAGAGTTTAGACAGTGGGACAAAGTGAAACATGGTTCCGAAGGGTTCCGAAGAACTCCCTGTGGTTCCGGTCGAAGGCGAAGAGTTTAGACAGTGGTTCCGAAGGGTTCCGGTTCGGAACCAGGAAGACTAGTAAGGGAACAAAGATAGGTGTCTGGCAAAGACGTGGGGCGAGACGATGAGTCCATAGACATAGGGGAAAGATGAGTCCTGAGGGAAAACTGTAACACTTTCAGTGACCGGGTTTTCAGCCATGAATATGGAACCCTGGTTGTCACCACAGATCGGAATAGGGGACATTGAATATCCTAGCTCTTCCATAATGGTTCAAATCCAAATGACTTGCTTGCTACAGTCTGATAGCACAATGTATTCAGCTTCGGTGGACGAATATGCCACACGAGATTGTTGGCGAGATTGCCAGCTGAAAGATGCAGCCTGCTAGTTTAATAAACCAGCCTGTTTGCGAGTGTCTAGTGTTCAGATCTGATGCCCAATCAGAATCGGTATAAGCAATTAAGCCAGCCTTTGTAGATCCATCAAATACAAGGAAATAGTATTTAGTCCCAAGTAGATAGCGGCATATATAAAATGTGCGATCGAGATGTTCCTTAGAAGGTTTGGCAGCATGCTTTGAAAGGGCAATCACCGCAAATGTTATATCAGGACAAGTCCTGAGCATAAGGTATAGGAGTGATTTGATCACTTGTTGGAAAAGCAATCTGATTTTGGTGTCTACAACACCTTCGTGAGCCTTTGGGTAATAACCCTGAGGGAGGGGGGTAGGAGCCACACAAGCGTTGATAAGATCAAATCTTTGTAGGATTTTCTCTAAGTAGGCGCATTGATCAATGAAGATCTTGCTGCCATCTCATCGGATGTTCATGTGTAAGAACTCCTTTGCAGGACCTAGGTCTCTGCATTCCCAGTGCTTCATAAAAGCAGCTTTGATCTCTCTAACAGTCTCAACATTTGGGCCGCAGAATAGCACATCATCAACATAGATGATCACTACAACCACTGAGGTTCCGTTCTTCTTATATAAGAAGATTCCAGCTTCTGACTTCAAATGCATGAATCCGAGATCTTTCATGGACTCATTAAGAGTTTCCCACCAGGCAAGTCCAGCTTGTTTAAGGCCATACAGTGACAAGCAAAACCATTGCAATGCCTAACCTCTAACCAGGGCGCAAAGCACCCTGCAATCAATTGTGGGAATATCACTTTGCTTTGGTGGAAACAAATAAAATATAAACCCTTGGCTACAACTTTGTCCCCAGGGTCATGTGACTTTACCTACATACTGCAAAGATACATCCATTTCAAAACACCAATACCATTGCAACAGTTTTGCACCTTTTTCTCATTATATTTAAATCAAGTGTTATTTGGTTATGTTTGGTCATACAAACAAAGATATACACATTAGGACTATGTCTGAGTTTAAAATAGTTCACACACATCTTTGTTTCCAACCACAATCATCATGAGATCCATCTCTTCTACTCAAAAACAAACCATCCTCTCTATGCTTGATGCTGGCCAATCTGCTCACTCTATTGCATCCACTACTGGTCTCAATGTGTCTACCATATCCAGATTATGCTCCAAAGAGTGTTCTCAGCTCCAAAAAGCTACTGGAGGTCGTCCATCCAAGCTTTCCTCTGCCAATATCTGGCATGCCATTCATCTTATGTATCTTCTTTGAAAAGGCAGAGAATGCTATTCAGGTGACAAAGGCACTTGCCAACATAGTCAACCAGCATCTCTCTACTTCCACAGTGTGCAGACAGTTGAGGAAGATAAAGGCTGTGGTCAAGTCCAAATAGCCTCTTCTTTCAGCCAAACATTGCAAGGCTTGTCTAGACTTTGCTTATGCTCATAAAGATTGGACTCTGGAGGACTGAAAGAAGGTGGTATGGTCTAATGGGCACAAGTGGGTATGGAAAAAGGCAAGGGAAGAGCTAAGTGATAGGCTGGTAGAAGGTACAGTGAAATTTGGAGGAGGTTCTTTGATGATATGGGGCTGTATGACTTGGCAGGGAGTTGGCTATGCTACCAAGATTGATTGTAGGATGGATGGGGACCTTTACCTTCAGATTTTGAAGGATGAACTGCTCAATTCTTTGCATTTTTATGGTCTTGATCCTCCTGACATCATCTTTCAGCAGGACAATGACCCCAAACATACATGCAAGAAGGTGAAGAATTGGCTTCAAGAGCAGGATTTTCATACTATGGTGTAACCTGCACAGTCTCCTGACCTCAACCCCATTGAGCACCTCTGGGGTTACCTCAAAAGAAGACTAGCAGATTGTTAGAGACTGGTCCGATGCTCTGGGACGAACTCTGGAACGATGCAGTCGGATGGGACTTGGCTTCAGCTTATGTGCTGTGCCCTTACTGAATCCGCGTGTCCCGAATTTGTGGAGGTCGGAGTTGTACGAAGAACCGTGAAGGATCTAAGTACTGGAGGGTGATCCAAAGAGAAAGGATCAGGAGAGACTCGGAGTTGAGTCAGAGGATTGATGAGGACTTGGTTGAGAGGTAACTCAATTCAATATTTGACTAAAGTACAAAGAGGACAAACTACGGGTTTATATACGGAGGACGGAGATGGATTAGTAATGGAGTTTACTAAGAGATTGGTAAGTGGAATGGAAATGGGAGAAACATAGCTGGAGCAGTGCTGCTAAGCGAGCACCGGTATTCGGAGGTATTACAAATCAGAATGGAGAACAGCATAAGAATGGAACTATACTAAAGAGAGAATGTCCAGAGGAACAGAAGTACGGAGTGCGCGAGAATGCGCCGGAGTTGTCAAGGACTGATTGGAGGAATGTCCGGAGGACCGGAGTTGGACTTGGCGAAGATTTGGGATATGACAATTTGAAGCTTTGAAGAGATTTTTTTTTTTTTAAAAGTTTAAAAGTCATAGTCCACACCCAGTGAACCCATGATATTTGCATAAGTGGTGTCATCCCAAACATCATCCCGTAATCTTCTTCAGCATGGTTGGGGAAGATGATAGAACATTGTGAACATTGACGAGGATGGACGCAAGGGCAGTCTGTATTACATCTGGTACATTTCCAGGTGCAATGATGGCAATGAGGAGTGGAGGCGTTTTCTGGGATCATTCGAGAGACATGGAAATAAGAAGGGGGAATAGGGTTGGGGTTGATTGGGGAGGTGCTCATAACGGAGGAAGAAGCGGTGGTTGGGGGGGAGTAATGGTGCCAAGGGCAACGTGAGGCGACATGTCCTGGTTGTATATTGTGGCAGTGGTGGCAGTGATAGTCTGGACAGTTGGCCATGTAGTGACCTTCTCGTTGGCAGTGGAAACACTGATTGGTAGGGTTAGAAGGTGGTCATTGTCCTTTGGCTTCTCTCCATGCAGCAAAAGACCTGAATCCAGGTGGTAGTTGTTAACGCTGGGCGTCAGAACGTAGCACAGCGAACACTCGAAGTAGTTCGAAGACTTGTTGTGGGCGAAGCAAAGTGATAAGAGGTCTCACTACCCAATGCGCACACTTGGGACTTGTGGATGTGCTAAGTAACAACGCTGGATTGCATAGAACTAGTTGGGGAATACAGGTTGAGTCAAGTGACTACTTATATGAACTATGGTACTGCGTATTCCTGTGTGCGCAGCAAGAGCAATGCTGCTGTGTACTGCATAGGGCAGTATGCACAGTATCCTGGCTATGTGCTGTGTAAGGCAGTGCCTGCAGTATCAAGGCTATGTGATGGATAAATGAGGAATATGAGATACTGCATAAAAGGAGCAGTGTCGAGGAGGAAGTAGTCCATAAGAGGAAGCATAGCTTTGGGCAGTTTCGGAGCAAGCAAACTAGTAAGGAAAAGAAGATAAGTTCCTAGCGAAAGTGTGAGGGGAAGCGATAAGTCCATAGACATAAGGAAAAGAGGGGTTATAAGGGAAAACCGTAACAGTAGTATGTAGTTGCTGGGCAGCAGTGATTGCCATTTGCTCAGCTTGTTGTTCTTCAATGGAAAATTCAGCAAATAATGCAGAGGGTGTGGAAGGGACTGGGAAAGGAGGAGGGAAGATGGGGGTCGGTGTACCAGTCCTTTGTTCACTTCACACCTGAGCCTTGCCTAGTTCTCGATGGTAGCTATTGATTTCCAAGATGGCTAGGGGCATTTGTAGTTGGTAGAGGGTGGTGAGAAGGTTTCCTTCGGTTTGGATGTGTATCTGTTGAAGGATACTGGTACAAGAGGCGATGCTTTCATTGGATGATGTGAGGGAGAGGAGGCTTGCAAGATGTTGATTTTGTAAAAAGGCATGATGAGGGTTCCACAAGGGGGATTCCATATCTAGGTGGCTACTGAAATAGAGGGCCATGCGGGGGTTAATGATTTGCCTGGCCATAAGATCTAGGGCTGCAGCTGTGGGAACTTCTTGGGTATGAAAGGCAGAGAGGGGGAGGTCGACGGCTTGAACAGGGTCTTCCTGGGGAGAGGGTGGGACATTTTCAGGTTCGGATCCCCAGGATTCAGTTCCCCAGGGTTTGAGAGGTACGGGAAAAGGGAAAGGAGAATGAGAGGAAAGTCTATCAGATAAAGGTATAGTAATAGAGGAAACCAAGATGGAGGGAATCAGGGTAGAGTTGGAATGGCGAGAATAGATAATAGGCTTGATAGTGATTTGAGGTGGAGGTGTGATTTGCTTGAAAATGGCAGGGTGATGATTTTTATAATCAAGGAGAGTGGACTTTGCATGTTTCAAGTCACACTCAGGAACCCATGAGTCATTCTCGGCTGTGTACCCTTTCCATCAGATCAGGAAGGACTGATAGGATGTGGTTCCTTGGTGGTGTAGGATCTTTTCAATTTCGTATTCTTCTTCTCCTGCGATCAGGTCGGGTGGTGGCATAGGGAAGTTTGGGCCATGTACATTATTTTCTCGGTAGGACAACAAGAGTGAAGCGTGGAATATTGGGTGGATTTTCCATGTTTGGGGTAGTTGGAGTTGGTAAGTAATTGGGGATAGGACCTTGACAATGGTAAAGGGTCCTTCTCACTTCAGGGCGAATTTCAAATTGGCAATAGAGCATTTTAGGTTTTGTGCTTCTAGCCAAACTTTATCTCCTTTTTGGAAAGGGGAGAATGTTTTCCTGGTTTGTAATGTTATGACTTGGTGGGCGAGTTCATAAGTGGCAAGGGCTTCATTTCGGGCAGTGATGAGGGCTTTCAACCATTCTTCGATGGCTGGGAGAGTGGTTTCAGGGAGGATGGTTGGGAGGGCATGGGGTTTGTATTCCATCATGAGATAGAATGGGGATTGTTGGGTGATGGAGTGGGGGCAGTGGTTGTGTGTGAATTTCATGTGGGAAATTGATTTGGACCATGAGATGGGGTTATTTCCACAGAAGATATGGAGATAGGTTTCAATTTCCTGGTTTACATGCTCCATTTTGCTGTCAGATTGTGGGTGGTATGTGGTGAATAGGGAGAGTTCATAGCTGAGGAGTTTTCCTAGTTCTTTTGCAAAGGATGAGGCAAATTAAGGACCTTGATTGGAGATGATCTTGTCATACAAGCCGAATCATTTGTAGACTTTGTGGAAAAAGAAGGAGGCGATTCCCTTGGCAGTGGTAGTTGTCTTAGTGGGGCAGAGAATTACCCTCTTAGTAAGCCCATGGTCAACCACGATCAAGAGACAATTGAAGCCAGTGGAGGGGGGTAGATCAATGATCAAGTCACAGGAGACCTGTTGGAATGGGTGGGATGCAGAGGATTTGATGGGGAGAAGTGGTGGGCAGGTGGGGTGGGTGTTGGCCTTGTTTTGTTGACAGGTTGTGCAGCCTTCGACATACTTGTGAACATAGGAGGCAAGACCTGGCCACCAAAACTCAGTGGCAACTAGTTGACAAGTTTTGAGGAAACCAGGGTGACTGGCAGATTTGTGGTTGTGGCAGCAGATGAGGATTGAGTGATGAAGGGTGTCATCATTTGGAATATAAACACATCCCTTGTAGGTGAGGACACTGTCAGTCGATTGCCAGTCGGAGAGTCAAGAGCAGAAGGCTAGGGGAATTTTTCCATCCATGGATTGAAGGGCTTGGATGACAAGTGAGTTGGAGGCAAAGGAAGACTTGATGCGATTGGATAAGGTGGAGTCAATAAGCCAGATGAAAAGGGAAGGGGGAAGAAGGGTTGTTTCTTCATTTTCAGAGAATGAATTTGGGATGAGGTCCGGGCGACAGGAGAGGGCATCAGGTCCTGTGAGTAATTTTCCAGGGACATGGATCATTTTTAGATTGAAGTCAGTGAGATCAAGGAGCCAGCGGGCTTGTCATCGGTTGAGGTTCTGGGGTTGTCAGAAGTATTTCAAGTTCTTGTGGTCAGTAAAGACTTGAACTGGGAATGGAGATCCATGGAGGTAGTATCTCCAGAATTTCAAGGCACAGCAAGGAGTTCTCTATCATAGATGTCATAGTTTCATTTAGCAGGAGAGAATGACTGAGATAGATAGGAGCAGGGGTGCCAGTCTCCATTTGAATCAGTTTGGAGGAGAATAGCGCCCAATGCAAACTTTGAGGCATTGGTAGCAATGGCAAAAGGGGAGGAGAGGTCGGGGAGATGGAGGACAGGTTTTGACAGGAAGAGTTGTTTCAATTTGTTGAAACTCTGTTGGCATGAGGGGGTCCATTCCCAAGTGAGGTTTTTCTTTGTGAGGTCGATAAGAGGTTGGGTGATAGAGAAATAATCAGGAATGAACTGTCAGTAGAAGTTGGTGAAGCCCAAAAATGAGCGAACTTCTTTAACTTTGGCCAGTGTAGGTCATTTGGTGATTCCTTCTAGTTTGACTGGGTCCATGGCCAATTGGCCAGGTTTGATGATCATGCCAAGATATTCAACTTTGGTAGTGGCAAACTTGCACTTTTCAAGTTTCAGATGGAGGTCAAGTTCTTTCATGCATTGGAGAACTCTTTTGGTACGTTTGGTGTGGGTGTTGTCATCAGGGGAGAAGATGAGGAGGTCATCCATATAGATGACAAGCCATCCTTCTGAGATCATATCTCTGAAGGAGTTGTTCATGAAACATTGGAATATGGTGGGGGAATTTTTGAGGCCAAAAAACATGACCATAGGTTCAAAGAGGCCTTTGTGGGTAATGAAGGCAGCTTTCCATTGATGTCCATCCTTGATGCAAACATTGTTGTAACCCCATCATACATCAAATTTGGTAAAGACTTTGGCTTCTTGGAGTTTGTCGACGAGGTCAGAGATAAGAGGAAGGGAGTATGCATCACAGATGGTGTGTTTGTTGAAGTAACGATAATTCTGATAGGGGCGAAGTCCTCCATCTTTCTTTTTGATGAAGAAAAAGGGGGAGGCTTGAGGGGAGTTGAATGGACAGATTTTCCCAGAGGCAAAATGTTCATCAAGGAATGTTTTGGTTGCTTTTCGTTCCTTGGGGGAGAGAGGGTAGACCTTTCCAATCTTTGGAACGAAGGTGTCTTTGGTGTTAATTTCATGGTCATAGGGACAAGAAGGGGGTACATGTTCGGTCGCCTTCTTAGAGAAGATGGAAGCGAAGTCTTGGTATTCTGGGGGAAGGGTGATCTTTGGCTTGTTCTTTTTAATGGCCATAGTGAGTTCAGTGGCAGTGGTTAGTTTTGCTATGACAGAGGATCCTTAGGGAATAAAGTGAGAGCTGCATTGAACAATTTGATGAATGGTTCGGTTGTCTAGGGCGCATTGGATGTACTGGGTTTCCATTTCCTGTTTTAGGTAGGAGAACAAGTGTTGATCAGTGATGGCATCGACATGGACGTGTTAGGGTGGTGAGAGGTTTCTCTTTTTGTAAAATGAATCATGTTGTTTGATATCTTTCATGTGGGCATGGAAGAGATCTTTGATTCATCAAGGGATTCATTGAGAGATAGGATTTGTTTAGCCCAGTCAATCTTTGGGTTGGATATTTTGAGCCAGGGGAGACCAAGTATGAGATTGTCTCATCCACAAGACATACTGTAACGTGGAAAGTTGTTTGTTGGGTGATACCTTCGATGACTAGGAAGAGATCACAGGTGTAACGGATTTCTCCATTGTTGTTGTACAAGGAATTGGTGTTTCGAACTTGGATGGGTTTTTTGAGTTTGGTAGTGGATAATCCATGTTTCTGGATGAAGTGGCAGTTGATACAAGAGATATCAGCTCTGCTATCAACAAGGGTGCAGGTTTTGACAGTTTGAAGAGTATGCAATGGCACAACAATCTGAACGGGAATTTGCATAGATTTGGTCAAAGATTGTACATGTATAGCATCACATCTAAGGGTAGGGAAGACTTGCATCGATCAAGGTCCCCTTTCTAAAAATCCATTGCTACTTTGCGGATGGATTCTTCTTTGTCATCAATGTCCATGAGGTTGGGAATTTCCTCCTCTTTGGTGGTTTTCTTGACGACGGGCTCTTTCTTGGAGAAGTGGGGACATTTCCCACTCATATGTCTGGGTTTCCTGCAATGGAAGCAGAGTCCTTTCTCTCTACAGCATTTGCGTTCTTTGGGGGTGAGTTTGGAGACATGAATTGCATCAATATCCATGGCATCAGGGTCTCAGGGTTTGGTTTGGGTCTTTGAGGTCGAGGAAGTGTAAGTCTAGGTGGTGACCTTGTTGCGATGTTATTGAGCAAAGGCCTTGGCAATGTCCCTCCTGGCCTGAACTTCTTGTACTTGTTTATACCAGTCATTGATGGTCTTGGTATCTTTGGTCGATTCACTGATCTTTTCGGACATGGAGATGGGAAGTCCTGCTCTAAAAAATGATTTCAAGACAGCATTGTTGGTAATTCCAGTGATGATGATATTATTCTGGAATTTGGCAATGTACTCAAAGAGGTCGCCGTGGTCAGGCATGCGGTGGGTAGAAAGCCAGGTGATGGCTTTTTCGGCAGTGTCCTTCTTCTTGAAAGCTGTCTCAAATTTGGTGTGAAATTCAGAGAACTTTCCTAGATCTGGGGTTGTTCCACTCAAGGCTTGTTGACAAAAAGTGGCTGTCCAAGTGGCGGCAGTTCCTTTCATCATATAGAATAAGACAAAGGTGACCTTTTTGGCTTCAGAGTCATAGACCTTTTCATTGACGAAGAGGTAGAATACCACAGCGTCGAGTCATGCCATGGCTTTGGCTGGGTTTTCATCAAAGGATTCAGGTGCTATAATATAGAGTTCTGTGGGTTTCGTGGTGGTGGTTGTAGACATGATTGGGAAAGGGGGTGGTGAGGGTGACAACAGGACAAAGAGGTTGGTTCGAGGGGCAACTGCAGTTGGGGACGGTGGTGTAGGTACTTGTGGGATGATCAGAGTGGCAGACAAAGCATGAGCTAGGTAAAGATCTTCCCTTCATTCCTCTTTGGTGAGCAGGGTGGTGTAAAAGTCAAGTTCTTCCTCAAGGTCAGTGAGGGAAGGTTCAGGCTCAGGCTCAGAAGTGGCTTCTTGAGCTGGAGTTTGATGGCGACCCCAATGTGGGTCTGGCAAAGGACGATGGTGTTAGATTCGTTGATTTGCCGTCGTGAGATTGTGCAAGCGAATCGTAGGATGAGGATATAACTGCTCTTTCTAGCACTTCTTGAGAACTGAGAGCACTTGATACGTGGCTCCAGACATTGGTGTGATGAAGAACCTCAAAGCATTGTCACACACAAGTACTTCGGGAGACCAGAGATTGCATAGGAAAGTACTAGAGGAGAGAAGTACATCCAAGTGCGTAGAACTGGCTGGGGGAAATGCCAGTGAAGAGGGTAGACTACTTATACTAGGCTGGGATGCTGCATAAGGCAGTAGCCGTAGTATGTGCTGCGTAAAGCAATGCGTAAGCTATGTGTGCTGTGTGGGGCAATGCATGCTATGCAAGGTGATGTGTGCAGCGTGGTGATGGGTGCTGCCCGGGCTGTGTAGGGCAGTGGAAGCTGCGCGTGCTGTGTAAGGCAATGCAGATAATCTAGATAGGATCGGGAGATGCGAGTCATCATCGGGAGATATGATGACGAGAAGGGAAAGGTCTGTAAAGTGAGGAAAGGTTGAGTGTGACTCATCAGGGGCAGCGTGACTCAACAAGTGTTCGTCAGGTGTTCGTCAGGCGAGACTTGACTAGTGTTCGTCAGGCATGACTCAACAAGTGTTCGTCAGGATGTGCATCAGGATGTGCGTCAGGCGTTCGTAAGGCGGGTGAAGCGTGTAAGCAAATGTGAGTGGTAGACCCTTGTATTAGGTGTCTACATTCTTCCTCCGAATGCAAGGCGGAAGGTGCGTGAGGGGATGATGAAAGAAAATGAATATTCTGGGCGCCAACCTGGATCGTAACAGATGGTGGGAAATGGTGATAAAAGGCTTACTACGATGGTAGCCTGTTTAGAGCACACTTGACCTTTTGTTACACTTGACTTGGGTAGAGGCGATCATAGACCTGGTCAGTTCAAGAGTTCTGTCTAGGACGAATGTTTGTCATAGATAGTTCAAAGGTTCTAGGGGGTTCTTCCAATGAAAAGACAATCGTTGGTGGTTTCAAGGGTTTCGAGGGAGCATCCACTCAGAGTAGGATGAGGACTGCAAGGAAGACAAGGGATCCAAGAGATCAGAGATGATGCAAGGTATGATGCTATTCCAGGTATATGTAGGTCAAGCATAAGGTACATCTGTGGCATCGTCGGGTTTATATATGAAGAAAGAAAGAGAATTACTAAGTGATAGAATACAAAGGAACTCTGGAGAACAATTAGTAATACACAGCAAGTAGAGTGGAAGTGGAAGAGGAAAAGAAGGTGTCAAGCAAGCTGTATGACATGACACATGTCCAATAGGAACATATGTAAGAGTGATCAGAATGACAAGGTGTCCGATAAGGATGCATGGAAGGTAATCAAGGTGACAAAATAAAAGAAAACAGGGGTGAATCATAATACTTCCACACCCTCCATGTCATCAGCAGAAGTCACCATAGAGGAACAACAAGCTGAACAAATGGCAATTGCCATAGCTCAACAGTTATTACCCCAAGATTTGGGTCTTTTGCTGCATGGAGAGAAGCTGAAGGGCAACAACCTCCTTCCGACCTCACCAGTAGACATTTCCACTGCCAATGAGAAGGTCATTGGATGGCCAATTGCCCAGACTATTATTGTTGCCACTGTCGCAACATTCAGCCCGGTCATGTTGCCTCCTGCTGCTCTGGGCATCACCACTCTCCTCCACCAACCATCTCATCCCCCATGACAAGCTCCTCATCAACTAATCCTATCCCTATCCCTCCTCCTGTCATATCCCAAATATTCTCCAAGTCCAACTCCGGTCCTCCAGTCCTTTCTCCAATCAGTTCTCAACAACTCCAGCACATTCTCACGCACTCTGTACTTCTGTTCCTCCGGACTTCTATCTTTAGTTTAGTTTCATTCTTATGCTGTTCTCCATTCTTGCTTTGTAATGACTCTGTATACCGGTGCTCATTTAGCAGCACTGCTCCAGCTATATTTCTCCCATCTCCGTTCCACTTACCAATTCCTTAGTAAACTCTTTTACTAATCTGTCTCCGTCCTCCGTATATAAACCTGTAGTTTGACTCCTTTGTACTTTAGTCAAATATTGAATTGAATCGAGTTACAACTCCTCATCGATCCTCTGACTCAACTCTGAGTCTCTCTCTGATCCTCTCTCTTTGGATCACCCTCCAGTACTTAGATTCCTTCGTGGATCTTCATATAACTCTGACCTCTGCAAATTTGGGACATGTGGATTGAGTAAAGGCACAGCACATAAGCTGAAGCCAAGTCCTGTCCAACCGCATCATTCCAGAGTTCATTCCGGAGCATCGGACCAGTTTCTAACACCTCCTCACTTCAATGTCTTCAAAATGATACCCGAAAATGCATCTACTCCTTGTCGTCATCGCTGCACCTGGAGATGTACCAGACAAAATGCAGATTGCCCTCATATTCATCCTCAACAATGTTCCCAATCCCCTATCATTTCCCCTGACCATGCTGATGAAGACTATGGAGACGATATCTTGGATTCCACTACTGAAGCAAACATCACAGGTTCTCCCAGTGTGGACTATGATTTTTAATTCCTTTATTATTGATATTCTCTTCGAAGCTTCGAATGTACTCCAGAGGTAATGTTATGATTCACCCCTGTTCTTTTCTCTCTTGTCATCTTGATTACCTTCTTATACATTCCTATCGGACACATGTCATGCTGTACAGCCTGTTTGACATCATCACTTCCTTTTTTGTCTTACCCATTGTGTATTATTAAACATTCCTCAGAATTCCTTCGCATTCCATTGCTTAGTCATTCCCTTCTTTTTTCCCTATATAAGCCCTATGATACCAATGATGTACCTCATGCTTGACCTACATGGAATAGCATCATACCTTGTACACTATCTCTTGATCCCTTGGATCCTTGTTCTCCTAGAAGTCCTCATCCTACTCTAAGTGGACACTCCCTTGAAACCCTTGAAACCACCAATGATCACCTCATCGTTGGAAGAACCCTTGAATCCTTGAACCACCTACGATGAACATTTGTCTTAGGAAGAACTCTTGAACCAACCAGGTCTACATTCACCTCTACCTGAGTCGAGTGTAACACTGGCAACATTACCTTCACGGATCTCCATTTCCAGTCCAAATCTTCACAAATCACAAGAACTTGACTTACTTCCACCAACCATAAAATCTCAATTGTTGCCAAGCCTGCTGGCTCCTCAACCTTGCCAACTTTGATCTAAAAATGATCCATGTCCCTGGAAAATTACTTGCTGGACCTGATGCCCTCTCTCGTCATCCTGATCTTATCCCAGACTCCCTCTTCAACAATGATGATATCACTTTCCTACCCCCATCCCTCTTTGTCAATCTCATTGACATCACTCTTTCTGACCATATTAAGTCCTCCTCCACCTCAGACCCCTCATCATCCAAGCCCTCCAATCTATGAATGGCAAACCCCCCTTTTTCACTCTTGCCTCTTTGACTGGCAAATGACCAATTGCATCCTTACCTACCAAGGGTATGTTTACATCCCCAATGATGACTCCCTTTGTTGTTCTATTCTTACCTGCTGTCATGATCACGAATCTGCTGGCCACCTTGGTTTTCTTAAGACATGACAACTCACCACCATGGAATTCTGGTGGCCAGGTCTTGCCTCATACATCTGCAAATATGTTGAAGATTGCGCTGCCCATCAACAAAACAAGGCCAATACCCATCCTATATGGCCTCTGCTCCTTCCCATCACATTCTCCATGTTCCACCTCTTCCAGCAGATTTCCTGCAATCTGATCATTGATTTACCACCTTTTGCTGGTTTCAACTGTCTCTTGGTCATGGTCAACCATGGGCTTACTAAAGGGGTAATTCTCTGCCCTACCAAGACCTCCATCACTGCCAAAGGAATAGCATCACTTTTTTTTCACAAAGTCTACAAACACTTTGGTTTGTATGACAAGATCATCTCCAATCGAGGTCTTCAATTTGCCTCTTCCTTCATAAAAGAGCTCAGAAGGCTCCTTGGTTATGACCTTTCCCTGTCCACTGCTTATCACCCACAATCAGATGGAGAGACAGAATGTGTGAACCAAGAAATTGAAATCTATTTCTGCATCTTCTGCAGAAATAATCCCACCTCATGGTCTGAATCGATCTCTTACACTGAATTTGCCCATAATACTGCATTTACTCTGTTATCCAATAATCCCCATTCTATCTCATGATGGGATATGAACCTTATGCTTTCCCAACTGTCCTCCCTGAAACAACCCTTCCCCCTGTTGAAAAATGGTTAAAAACCCTCAATCCTGCCTGAAATGAAGCCCTTGCAACCCATGAACTTGCTCATCAAGTTATGGCATTTCAAACCAGGAAAATATTCTCCCCTTTCTGAATTGGAGACAAAGTTTGGCTAGAAGCACAGAACTTGAAATGCTCTATTGCCAACCCAAAATTTGCCCCAAAGCAAGAAGGTCCTTTTACCATTGTTAAAGTCCTACAGTGAGCTCAAAAACCCTTTCCATGTTGGGCCTGACAGCAATGCATGCAGTGCACTGCCAAACACCCCCTTATGTCATGTGATTTGGTTCACACACTGTGTAGATATCATTATTATAAGCCAGCAATGTCATGGAAAGGGTTTCTGAGCTTTTGAATTGCTGGGGTATTAGTACTTGGTATATCTATATCCTCCTTTTGCCTTTAGCACTGCCTGAATCCTTTTAGGCATACTTTCAATCAGTTTTTGGCACTCCTCCACTGGTATCTTCTCCCACTCCACTTGAACTCTGTCCCACAATTCCAAAATTCCTTTAGAAGAGTCTTCATGTTCTGCAAGCCTCCTTTTGAGGCATCCCCATAGATGCTCAATAGGATTCAGGTCAGGAGACTATGCAGGCCAAACCATAGTCTCAAACTCCTGCTCTTCTAGCCACTTCTTCACCTTTTTACAAGTATGCTTGGGATCATTGTCTTGCTGAAAGATAATATCAGGAGGATTGAGCTCATAATGCTCTAGGGTTTGTTGCAGTTCATCCTTTAAAATTTGAAGGTAGAGATCCCCATCCATCCTATTATCAATCTTGGTAGCAAAGCCAACTCCCTGCCAAGTCATATAGCTCCACATCATCAAAAAAACCCCTTCAAATTTGAGAATTCCTTGTACCAGCCTATCATTGAGCCACTCACCTGCCCTTTTCCATGCCCATTTGCACCCATTTGACCCTAAGTGATTGATTTTGGTCTCATCTGATCATACTACCTTCTTCCAGTCCTCTAGAGTCCAATTCTTGTGAGCTTCTGCATAGTCCAAGTGAGCCTTGCAATGTTTAGCAGAGAGAAGAGGGTGTTTGGACTTGACCACAGCCTTCATACCAGACTTTTTCAAGTGGAAATGAACTGTACTTGCAGATAGAGGCTGATTGATAATGTTGGTGAGAGCTTTGGTCACTTGGACTGCATTTTCAGCTTTATCAGAGGTAATAAGATGTTGGACATGACAGATATTGGCAGGAGAAAGCTTGGAAGGATGACCTCCAACAGCTTTGGAAAGAGTAGAATGCTTCTTGGAACAAAGTTTGGATATGGCAGAAGGGCTGACACCAGTTTGCTTGGCAATGGCTTGACCAGAATGGCCAGCATCAAGCAAGGAGAGGATGGTGGCTTGTTGAGTAAGAGAAAGAGATTTAACCATGGTGGTAGGTAAGAATCAACAGGTGTGTGAACTTTTTTAAACTCAGACATACTGTTTAGATGTATATCTCTGTTTGTACCAAAAAACAATTGCAGATATCATATGATTTGACTAAGATCCTAGTCATCAGTTCAAAAGCTCAGAAACCCTTTCCATGACATTGCTGGCTTGTAATAATGATATCTCCACAGTGTGTAAACCAAATCACATGACATAAGAGACAATTTTATAGCCAAGAGTATGTACTATTGATAACTCCACCAAAGCTAAGCGAAATTCCCAGAGTGTTTGGCAGTGCACTGCATGTACTGCTGTCAGGCCCAACATGGAAAGGGTTTCTGAGCTCACTATATCCCCAATCACTTATCAACTCCAACTACCTCAAACATGGAAAATCCACCTTGTATTCCATGCTTCTCTCATATTGTCCTATTGCAAAAATGATGTACATGGCCCGAACTTCCCAACTTCACTATCTAACCTTATTGCTGGGGAAGAAGAATACAAAATCAAGAAAATTCTATGCCACAGGGGAACTCTGTCCCATCAGTCCTTCCTGATCCAATGGAAGGGATACATAGCCAAAGAAGACTCTTGGGTTCCTGAGTGTGACTTAAAACATGCAAAGTCTGCTCTTCTTGATTATAAAAACCATCACCCTTTTGTGTTCAAGTAACCAACAACCTCTCATCCAACTATGCCATGGCCATCATCTTCAATTGCTCTGCTATTATCCTTACCACCTCTACCTCCACTACTGCTACCTCAGATCCCATCCCTCTCTCCAATAAACTTTCCTCTCATCCTTCCTCTCCTGCACCTCTTGAACCCTGAGGCACCAAATCCTGGGGCACTGACTTTGAAAACATACCACCACCACCACCACCACCACCACCACCACCACCACCACATATGAACCTTGTTCAATCCATCATCCTCCCTTTCTCCGCATTCCATACTCAAGAAGTCCCTACCACCACTGCCCTAGATCAAATGTCCAGAAAATTATTAACCCTCATATGACTCTCTATTTTGGGAGTCACCTTGATATGAAATTCCCCTCTGGAACCTTCATCATGCCTTCTTACAAAACTAATGACTCGCTAATCTCCTTTCTCTCACTTTGTCCAATGAAAGCATTGCTGCTTGTACTACCATTCTATGTCATATACAAACTCAGACTGAGGAAACCTCCTTACTGCCCTTTACCAATTACAAATGCCCCAAGTCATCTCTGAAATTGATAGGTACCATCAAGAACTTAGTGAAGTGCTGGCACAGAGCAATAATGGAACTGGAACTCCCATCCCAATCTTCCCACCTCCATTCCCTGCTCCCTCTACCTCTTCCACATCATCGGTGAACATGATTATTGAAGAACTCCGAGCCAAAGAAGTTGCTATTACATGAATTCCCCCAGAACAAGTTCATGGATCATTCACAGCCTGAAGAGAAGCAGAGGCACGACAACCACCTCGTAACCCCACTGATTTATACTTCCATTGTCAAAGACCTGGCCATTGGATGACCAACTGCCCAGTCTACTGATGCTATCACTGTTGAAACATCCAACCCAGACATGTCACATCTCGTTGTTCCTGGCGCCATCACTCCCCCTCATCTACTACCTTTTTCTCAATGTTGAATAATTCTTCAACTGATCCTGATCCCGATCCCCCTTCCTACTTTTACATTCTTCAAATGGTATCAGCAAACACCACCACTCCATGATACCATCATTGCACCTGGAGATGTACCAGATATGATGCAGATTATCTGTTGAAGGAAGGAAGGGTGTAATCCTAGGAGTGGAACATACCTGATAGCAGAGATGGAACTAAGTGTTGAATGTAGTGGTTACTGGTCAAGTTGTTATTGGAACTCAGCTACTGAGTTCATGATATATACTGTTGTACAGTGGTCACATGATCATTGCTGCTACTTATCAACACTCCCCCTTGCTTAGTATACCAAAGGTAGATGTAAGCATGAAAGGCCATAAAGGCACTACAAAGAGAAGGGAAAGAGAAGCAAAAGAAAAAACATTTGCACAGCCAGTATGAGGCAGTGAAAGAAATGAGACTCAGCTTAGTTTGTCAAATTTGTATAGAATTCCAGACCTAAATAGCTGCAATACTCATAGAATTTGTTCTTGCTGAGGTTCTTAGTGAACATATCAGCAGGGTTTTCGGTCCCAGGGATGAATAGCAGTTTGACCTGTTTCCATATCATCACTGTGTTGCATACAAAGTGATAATGGATAGGGATGTGTTTGGATTGTTTCTCAGTGATGGGGTTTTGGACGAGGAATAGTGATCCCTGGTTGTCGCCACATACAGGAATGGGGTTGAGGCAGTATCCAAGTTTCCCCATCATCTGGTGGATCCAAACAGCCTGTCATGTACAGTCACTTAAGGCCATGTACTCTGCTTCCGTTGAAAAGTGTGCTGTGGTTTTTTGAAGATGTGAATTCCACAAAAACAGACCATTAGCCAGCTTTAAATAGAAGCCAGTTTGGGAGTGGTAAGTGATTTTGTCCTGTCCCCAATCCACATCTATACAGGCAATAATGCCTTTGTCGCTGTCACCATCATAGACGAGCACATAGTCCTGAGTGCTGATCAGGTAGCAACATATGTAGAGAGCTTTGTCTAGGTGCTCATGAGATGGGTTGGCTGACATGTGAGCGAGTTGTGTTATTGCATAAGCAATATCTGGATGGGTACTGATCATAAAATACATCAATGAGCCTATAACTGTTTGGAAGCACATCTGCAATTCGGGGTTAACAGTGGCATCATTTTTCACTGGATAGTATTCTTGCAGGAGAGGGGTTAGGGCAGACCTGGCATTTGTCATGCTGCATCGTTCCAGTACTTTAAGTAGGTACGACCATTGATCAAGGAGTATTTTCTTGCCAATGTGACAAATATTCATCCTCAAGAACTCACAAGGTTCACCAAGGTCATAACATTCCCATTTCTTCATAAAGGCCCCTTTAACCTTGTTTACTAAGGCTTTATCGGGTCCACAGAAAAGGGTGTTGTCTATGTAGACTATTGCTAGGACTAGCTGTTTGCCTTTGCGATAAATGAAAAGTCCTACATTTGTTTTGAGACGATCAAATCTGAGTTCCCTCATGGATTGGTCAAGGGCATGCCACCATGCTAACCTGGCTTGCTTAAGGCCATATATAACATGTAAAAGTTGGAGGACCTTCTTTCCTTTTAATTCGGGTGGAAAGAACCCTTCAGGAAACTCCATGTAAAGTTCCTCTTCCAGTATGCCATATAGGTAGGCAGAGTGTACATTGAGACCGGTGATGTACCAGTTCTCCAAAGCTAAAAGGGTAAGCATGGCCTGCACCATTTCAAAATGTACCACTGGGGAGAATATTTGGTCAAAGTCCATGCCTTCCACTTGGAAGAAGTCTTTTGCAATGAGGTGGGCTTTCTTACGGCCATCAGACTTGATGTCAAAAACCCATCAGTTCTTGATGATCTTTCAGTTGGGGGATTTGTCAACCACTTCCCAGATCTTTTGATCCTTAAGTATTTGTAGCTCGTCCTCACAAGCTTTTCGCCACAGTTTCTGGTCGTTGTGTGGCAGACATTGGATGTCCCAGTATGACCATTTGTGATAATTCACATTGGAGGACTCATCTGTGGCTGGTATGGCGCATTTGAAATGAAAGTCAATCAGTGCATCTCCCCTTTCTATGGTCAACTGCTCAATGTCGAACTCTGACAGAGTGGGAGAAGGAGGGAAATGACCAGGGATATGAGGAGAGTCCATACTGGGGCCAGGGACAACTGGCAGTGCTGTCTCGGAACCAGGATTGGAAAGTGGCTCCAAACTGGAAGTAAGACAGCACCAGGTGGAATCACACTCTGCATTCCGAAGTTGGTTAGGGAGGTTGTTACAGTTTTCCCCTATGACCTGTCTTTTCCCTATGCCTATGGACTCATTACTTCTTCTCACGTCTTCGCAAGACACCTATCTTCTTTCCCTTGTTAGTTCTCCAAATCTTTCACCTTTGATTAGTGCACCGGAATTCCGGTTGAGTCACGCTTTATATTCCAATGAGTCACCTTTCCTTATTTGGACTATTCCTCCTTGTCATCACTCTCCTTATGTGATGACTCATATCCCCCTTATTCATCCACACAGCTTACTACTGCACACCCTGCCTTATGCAGTATGCAGCAACATAGCCTCTACTGTGCACATAGGATAGCACAGTCCAGTATATTGTATAAGTAGCTACCAGACTTCGCTTGTATTCCCCAGCTAGTTCTATGCAATCCAGCGTTGTTACTTAGCACATCCATGAGCCCCAAGTGTGCGCATTGGGTAGTGAGACACTTCTTCTCTTTGCTTTGCCCACAACAAGTCTTCGAACTACTTTGAGTGTTCACTGTGCTACGTTCTGATGCCCAGCGTTAACACTGTGGGGCCACCTGCTGTTAGATTCATTTGATTCAGTGATATGGATTGTCTAAAGGAATCGACAAGTAACACTGAAGGCGTACAACGTCTCATCTAGCACCTAGCTAGAGCACTTGATACGTGGCTCCAGATGTTGGTGTGACAGGAACCTCAAAGCATTGTCACACACAAGTACTTTTGGAGACCAGAGATTGATTAGGAAGGTACTAGAGGAGAGAAGTACATCCAAGTATGTAGAACTGGTTGGGGAATGCCAGTGAAAAGGGAAGACTATTTATACTAGGCTGGGAGGCTGTATAAGGCAGTAGCCGCAGTAAAGGCTGCATAAGGCAGTAGTAAGCTATGTGTGCTGCACGGGGCAGTGGCGGGCAATGCGTGCTGCATAAGGCAGTGCGTGCTGTGCAGGGCAGTGTTAGTCTAGGCATGGGGTGGTGTGTACTGTGTAAGGCAGTGCAAGTGGTCTAGGTTCGAGGCAGTGCATGGATAGGCATCTGCCGAAGCAAGGGAAGAGTTTGGGTAGTTCTGAGAAATAAATATAGTGGGTGACAAGCGTCAAAGGTGGTTCCGTGTGGTTTCAAGAAGGTTCCATGTGGTTCCAGTTGAAGGGGGAATAGTGAATGTGGTTCCAAAGGGTTCCGATGTGGTTCCGGTCAGGATTAAAGTAGAGTGTTGGAGGAAAGTGAAAAAGTGAAACTTGTCCAGGTGTCCGGGTGGCATCATCGTAACACCTGCCTTGCCATGATGCTTTGAAAGAATTTGACAGCCCCCTCTTCAGCCTGGAAATGTGTATGGTGAGCAGCACCACCTCTGTTAACGCTGGGCGTCAGAACATAGCACAGTGAACACTCAAAGTAGTTCGAAGACTTGTTGTGGGCAAAGCAAAGAGAAGAAGTGTCTCACTACCCAATGCGCACACTTGGGGCTCATGGATGTGCTAAGTAACAATGCTGGATTGCATAGAACTAGCTGGGGAAATAC